>OX235277.1:6913593-7078706 GCA_944472155.2 Trichobilharzia szidati
TTGGGAAAATAGGTAAAGCTTGAAGTCAATTCCCTCATAAAACAATAAAATGCGTCTTACAATAATATATGCATCGGTGGCACAGTGGTTAGTACTCTCGCTGACCATGCACATGGTCCGGGGTTCGATCCCCTACAGACGCACACCCGTATCTATGGTCAGCCTGCAAATTTGGGCTACCGATATCCATGCTGAAAATGCCATACTTGTACTGAAAATACGGTGTGGCATCAAGCTGTAATCAAAATATAAAAAAATTAAAAAATATTCCCACGTTATGCACATGAGGGACTCCAGTTGACAGGCATCGTCAATACGATAATAATCCACACATGGAGTAAACACGTTTAAAATTTTTCACTAACACAAGATATATATACAAGGGAAGATAATGGAATATTTACCGTAAGTACACTCTGCATAAGTTAAAACAGTTTATATGGCAACGGGAACTGTGGATTTATGTATTTCCTCACCACTGCGGATAAAGTATCGCCGCATTTCTTTTGGAGAGGAGACCAGTTGGTGGATTATAAATGATGTCCAAGTAACTTATAACCTTCCATGTGATGTTGTGGTGAGTCTCGACCTTGTTTTCTCATATTTCATTCGTATGTTGGTTATGGTTCACGCTTTGTATCAGGTAGACATAATTCGACCGACTCTTATTTGTGTGGGCGTTATTTTCATGACTGCTGCTTTTTGTCTGAAATTATAGGTAAAGGCAAAAAACAACAGGTGTAGTCTCTAAGTTCATACATTAAATGGGCCTATAATTTCCGAAGCTTTACTTGGGTTTCGGGATGCAACGCAAAAACTTTAAGTTTCCGTAAAGAAAAAAATAACAAATACCACGAATGAATGAGAGTTGGGCGAATCGAATCACTTAGTTATGTGATATAAGCGTGAAGATATCCTGGGAATATCACTTTTCGTCCAAAATGCGTTTTCTACGAGGGCTCGACAGAAGGTTTAGTGGCTTTCGCCGTGCTAGTGAGTTCTTCGAGGACTAAAGGATATTCGGTTACTTGTGGATTATTGGGAATGCTCAGCTTTAGGCTAATAGGATTGCCTTCTAAGTAAGCCGGTTTCAGACGGTCGATGCTAACAGTGTCTTCGCGGCATTTTTTTCTAAGACAAAGAATTTATCCGTACGTTTAATGACTTTAGATGATTCGTCGTATGGAGGTTCCAGAGGGTGACGCACAGAGTCACGACGAACAAATGCTTGTGAAGAAGTTTTCAAACACGGATGAACAAAATTGCCTATGGACTGTAGTCGAAGGGGAGCAGGTTTAACTGAACGCGTTACGTTTGTAAGCCTGCTGACGTATGAGGCATGATCTACCACTGGCGGGAAGCTCGAGGGAGAAACAAATTCACCTGGCAGTCGTAGTGTTGTGCCACATACTAGCTCGGCGGTAGTACAACCAGCATCAGTTTTCAAGGCGTTTCGTATCCCTGGGGGAACTAACGGAAATGATTCAGTCCAGTGTGAACTGTTTGCAGCTGACAACCCAGCCTTCAACTGTCTGTGTAGACGCTCTACCATATAATTAGCTTGAGGATGATAGGCTGTTGTTCTAAAACGCATACAACCTATGATTTTAGTTAGGGCGAAGAATGAGCCGCTTTCGAAATGCCGCCCGCTATCAGTTATTGTGGACGATGGACATCCAAAGTTTGCGATCCATCTTTCAACAAAGACGCGTGCGACTGTTTCAGCAGATACATCCTTGAGGGGTAATGCTTCAGGTCATCGTGTGAAATGGTCGATGCGGGTTAAAATGTAGATACATCCATGGGATTCCAGAAGGGGTCCAACTAAATCCATATGGACGTGTTCGAAACGAGAGTCAGGGATAAAAAGGTATCAAGGTGACTTTTGGTGTGTCTCACCACTTTGCACTTTTGGCAAGCTAAGCACGTGTGTGCCCATTCCCTTACTTCCTTATTAATAACAGGCCAACAAAACCGACTAGTTACGAGCTTGACAGTAGTAAAATAACCTGGGTGGGATAAGCCATGCAACGTATTGAAGACGTTACAGTGATAACTTTTAGGCACGATGGGGCGAAGACTACTTGTGGAAACATCGCATAGAATAGAATCTCTTTCCATACCTAAGGGTTTCTCGGCTAATTGCAGAGTTGTTTTAGACAACTAATGTTGAAGCTCGGTATCTTCCTTTTGAAGATGAGCCAGTTTTACAAGGTCTATGCCGTCGATTTGGGTGAGGGAACAAACGCGCGCAACAAGGCATCTGCTACAGTGTTTTTCACTCCAGATAAATGGCGAATATCCAATGTAAACTGTGAATAGTCCAGTTGTCATGATTTTCTAGGTGATTACTTATCTGAAGTTGAGTTCAGAGAGTACGTCAGAGGTTTGTGAATTCACGACCCTCCACTGAATGTCGAAAATGACGTATAGCACAGGAAATAGCAAGAAGTTCTCTGCCGAATGTGCTGTACTTCGTTTCTGCTAATTGAAGGAGCAGAGAGAAAAAAGCGAGTGGTTGCCACTCTCCGTTAACTAGTTGCTGCAGAACTGCGTCGATTGAAGTGTCTGATGCATCAACCGAAGTACTTAATGGTGCCGTTGGATCCTGATATATTAGAAGTGTGGCATCCGCAGTAGCTCTTCTAACCTGTGTGAAAGCATTTCGAGCAGACGCGTCAAGTTCGATGGACTTGTTATTCCCCAGGAAAAGGTCTGTATTGATAGGTCAGCCCAATATGATTGTGGTACGAGCTAGCTGCAAGCAGAAATTTGAGACAGCAATTTACGTTAATGTTACGTCCCGAATCGGGGTCATGACAAAAAACAAGAAGAAAGCCCAGCCTCGGTGAACTTACCAACCAATCACAGCAGACTTAACGTGGGCGGATACGATTCGCAGATTTATGGCTTAACTTTCTGAGAAGCGGTCACAAACAGTACAGGAAGAAAAAAACCGATCAGAAGACGTTGCTTTTCCGCTGACAGTAATGTCCGTAAAGATCCATAAATATCTCCTGGTTTTCTCAACAAACAATCTGTTGCCTGGCCCTTGTTTTCTGTCGTTATATAAGGGCCATTCTGTGCCAGGCGAAAGTCCTCTCATTATGGCGTAGTATGTTTTGCTGTAGGAAAAACTGGGACGCGTAGCATCTCATTGTAGGCGAATGCTAAGGATCAGGTCAAACATTATAGTCGCATGGTTATTGGTACTTAGGGGTAGTCATGATCTGAATGTTTTCCATTAGTAACTGGCAACCAGTTGGCTTATAATCCAGCTTTGATGACTTTCCTCTTGGGCCCCACTTGGTTTCTTCACCAACGCTCTGAATCACTCTCGAATTTCTAGTGGTGCGCTGTAAATATCGATCACGTTTTCCTTGACCATATTCTGAACCTAGATTAAGGGATGAGACTTTGAAGTCTACGTACTAGGTAAATTTACTTCAAATATCACACAGTGATGCAGTGTTAGTAACTGGATGGTTTGCATTTATACCAAGCAACTCTCTCTGAGATAAACTCCGTTGGCTTATGGACCCCATACACCCGCTTAAGGAAAAAATAACTTGCAGAAACCGTATAGTGACTGTGATGTCATTTATATAGGTCCAACTTGTTGCTCGGGGGCCTGCTTGGTGTAGCAAGCGTGAAATAACACCAAATAGAGTGTAGGAGCGTTTTTTGACCTTGCTAATGCAGCGTCCGGTTAAACGAAAGTTGTATATACCAGGAGCAATTCTACCATGATAGGAACCGTCCCTTATCTCCTAAATGGATTAATGCACCTTCTCTTCTTGTGTTCACTTGAGTTGCAGTACCTAAGAATTACATTGCATCGAAAACCAGCGAAGAGCATCCAGAAGAAATATGGTCTATACAAGCTTATCAAAGAGATATTAGACATTAGGGTGCCAATGTTTTGGAAAACGCTTTAAGATTGAAGACAAAAGAAGTTATGGACCTTCAGAGCGAACCATCTGATGTCACGTTGTGGAAATTAGATATTTCTCTTTTTCCAGCCGGTGACTTGGAGGTAGCCTAGTCAGTATTAATAGAAGCAAAACTGACCATAATCTCCCAAACAGACTGCTCTTGCTGTCAGATCATTACGGACTTCCCCGTGGCAACGTGAAATGGTCCCACACCAGAGGGACTGCGGTTTGACACCAACAGTAGCTGCGGCTGCTGCACTTTCGGTTGTAAGAATTAGACAGAGGCTGAATCATCATGCAGAACCACTGTGACCAGGTGGATTATCCCCTTGAAACCCACACACCACACTCTATTAGAGGAAATCACCTAAACATTTTTTTGATTTACAGCTTGATTCCACACCGTATTTTCAGTACAAGTGTGGAATTTTCAGCATGGATATCGGTAGCCCAAATTCAGGCTGACCATAGATATCGGGTGTGCGCCGGCAGGGGATCGAACCCCGGACCATGTGCATGGTCGGCGAGAGTCCTGACCACTGTGCCACCGACGCACATGTTCTTTGCTACTGCCCAGTCTTCCTATTTTCACTCTTCTGACTACTCAACTTATTCATTCATTGACATTATAATTATTAAATTTAATTGTCCACCTATTTGTTCGTACTTTTTTCCTTTTAAGTCTACACGATCCCCACTAGTCATATCATCATTATCTGCCGTTTCAATCACATTGGACGACTAATGATTGAAAGGGTTGACTTCTTTCACAGTGGCACCATGGTCTTAATTCTGCGAACCACATACATTCATTGCCCCCTTACTTATCTCCTAGGAGCCATTCAAAGCCGCTGTAGTTGAATAGTTAGAAAAACTGAGTGAAATTTTACCGAAGACTAGGAATCTTTGCCTTACAAACAAGAAGTGAGGCCAGGGAAATCAATTTGGTTTAAACTAGCTCGTAAAAGAACATTGGAAATTGGAAGACAAAGTGTAGCAGCTGCCAAATGAATTTTGATAAACACTAATAAGAAAGAACTGTGAAAACCATCGCTTTGTAGATAAGTTTTATTTTTAAGTGTCCAAACTGCTAAGTGTGTTCCCCTACCGACTGATTCTTATCTCAGTCGAATCCATAACCCTAACTCATAACCTTAATATGACCCCTAATCCTAACTCTCAACCTCAGTCTAACTGTTAACACTGACTGTAGCACTAAAACTAGATAATCCATATCATTATCTTATTCGAAGCGTAACTTACAGTGCATTGATGACTGATGAGATGGCAGCTTATTCGAATACGACGTGCATTTTCCTCTCTAACAGGAAATATCCACTTTTGTGAATATTTCGTTTGGGAAACCTGATCTTCCTATCCGGCGAATTTTGTTCAACCATTTCTTCTTCACCTAGCCTGTGTTTGGTACTTCCCACTGTCTCGAACTACTGCCTAAGCTTCAGGTACTACTTCTGTAGCAACTTCCCCCTCACTCTTTCAAATATACAGGACTTGTTGGTCTGTTACGTGATTGTTGAGAAGCCAAATAACCCGAAAGTTGCAGGTAAAGTCAAAAGCTTTTACTTATATACTTTATCTTTCTGTTCTGTGCTTTCTATTGTCTTTTGCTGTCAGTCTGTTGGACAAAACTCCCCTGTCTCTTATTATTTAATCATCGGTATTAATTTAGGAGTAATATGACTATAGATTCTCACCCTAAGATAAGTAATGGGAGACTATACACCGTAGTCACCAGGGCTTCAGCCAAATTAGGTAAACAGGTGAAGGTGATGGACTCTAGCATACGGGTCTTGAAGACCAGGGTAAATATTCCCTGCGTGGACAGATTGCCCATGTCGCCACAGTCCTACAGTGAAACTGTGAAAAGTCAACTAAGCGGATGTGGCTCCATCCCTGTTAACACGACTAGGTTAATAGAGCCGAGTGGTAAATCTGCACAAAGTGAGAATAGTATAACACCCATATCCACAGTAGGCCTTGAGACAAACAGGGAGGCCAATAAGAAACGTTCACGATGTCGCAAGACGACGAAAACGTTCCCCATAAAGGCAGACGATTGCAAGGTCTGCGATTCTGTTGTCGAACAAGTAGACTCTGCTTTCGAATGCAACTTTTGCAAGCAATGGGTACATTGTAGATGTGACACCGGGGTACCAAAAGTATATTATGATTTCATGCGTAAGAACCCATGCCCATGGTTCTGGTACATATGTCCAAGTTGCCGTCCTAATGCAGCCTCGTGTAGTTCCTCGAAAGCTAAAGATGGCATAGAGGTATCAGGGAAAAACGTGAAACGTTCTACTCCCACCAACTCAGAAAACAGCACAATTGCACGTAAATCGGGGATACCAAAATCCACGCCGGTTATACTTGCAATTCCTGCCATAACTGCCCCAGACACAGGGGCTGAAGCACCAAGGGTACCTGTGGCTGGGAAAAGACCCTTACCGTCCACCAGTAATAGTGGCTACGGCACTGCGACACACAATAAAACCCAGTCGCACCAGACGAAACAAAACGGTCTTAAAGGGGATGACAAATTTGCGAGGACCGAACCTAAACCCACGGTTAGTAGATCAAACTGCGTAACCCTCTTTAATGTAACAGACTGTAGCAGTAGTCTGCTGGAAAACAGGGCCCTGTTTGATCAGGAACAGTGGTCCAACTTATGTAGCACACTGGGTCTGGACATCCAACCAGTAAAACTATGCAGATTGTATAGGGGTACTGCTGCTCCTCAAGGCAAACCATCCCCACTGAGGGTAACACTGAGCTCTACCGAGGATGCCGAAAAAGTTTTACTGACTTCTCAAGTCCTTTCTATAGGGAGGACCTGCAATATACGTGTTAGGCCAGATAGGCCATAGAAGGAAAGACAGATGGCGAAGGAGTCGCCAGAGCTTATTCCTTCTGCCTCCATGGTTGTTCACGGCATTCCCGAACTGGTAACTGGGAACGCTTGTGAGAAGCACTGTCACGATGTCCAGCAATGGAGATGGTTGGCATCCCAGATGGCTCTGGCAAGTTCAGGGGCTGTCTCTATTTATAGACTGCCTCGACCCGCTGACCTTATGTCAATTAACGCGCCACATCTGTTAGCTGTCAAGTTCAGCTCCCGAGACCACTTGAGATGGTACGAGACCAAGGACAAGGTCAGCAGACACATTCGCTGCTGCGAGAGCCGGCCTCGTATCCAAAGGAGAGAACAAAACGTTGTCATAGAACATCCCCAACCCCTAGTCACAATACAGCGGTGCAGCACGGACGATGATAGCCAGTGTCATCCAAGTGCTCCGATTGAACCAGAAGTAAAAAACGCCAACAGGCCGGTTCCCGAGGAATCGGCGAACTATTTCGTAGGATAACTCCTCAACCGATAGCCCACATCACGTCAACCACCCCCCAATATGGGGACGTGGTGAGACTGACTACCAGTTGTCTGTACAGTAATGTGAGAGGGCGAAGAGGCAAAATAGCTGAACTTAGATACCTACAGCCACAGCTGAACTCCAAAATCATAATACTGACGGAAACCTGGCTAACCCCTACGGTGGCAGACAGCGAAGTCAGTATAAATGATATGGTTCTAGTCAGGCGAGATAGGGACCTGAAAGAAGGAGGCGGAGTTGCCATGTACGTCGACAAACAGCTCAGGTGTGTCCATGCAATGGACCCTCCCCTCATTGGGCTCCCTGACTCCATATGGTGCCATTTCACTGTTGGGTACTGTAAATATCTAGTGGGCAGCATTTATCGATCACCTTCATGTGGAGCAGACCACAACCAGGTACTGCTGAATACAATTTCAGCGACACAAGACATGGGTTATGATCAATTTGTCATAGCTGGGGACTTCAATGCCCCATCTCTTAACTTGATGACGAGATATGCCCATGTATAAGCTTAAATACTACACCTGTTGTTTTTTGCCTATATTTATAATTCTAGATAAAACATTAACGGTTAAGATACGTATCCTGAAACAGAAAGGAAATCTCGTTTGTAAAACTACTACCCAACACAATAAGTGGAATAAAATGGACATAAACCGACAACATGAAAAAGGTATAACTCACCACAACATCACATGGACAGATGAACGCTCGTTGGGCACCATATATCCCTCACCAACTGCAACCCACCTTTCCTTAGATAATGTGATGAACTTATATCCATAATGTTGCTGAGCAGTTAATATTCTCAACTCCTGTCGGAACAGCTGAATTTCATAAACCTTCCTCACGCTATGAAAATACCCACAAGCAGTAGAAATCCATTAATTAATGCGTCCGAAGCTTATGTACTTACTCCCAACAATGACATTGCAGATCAAATGAGACAAACACATCACTGATTTCAAAATAACACATCAATGAACTATAATTCGAGGACTCTGCACACAACAAAGTTATGTATGAATATTTACTTCAAGCTTTATTTTTTTCCCAGGCACTTATAATCCATCCACCAAAGACCTGGTTTTTTGTTAATGCGAAGACAATACTCCTGTATTTCCTGTTGTGTTGCACTCACTGACAATCTAGCAGATTTTTTCAACTCTGCACAGAAATGATTGTATATAAGTGAAAAGGCTGTTTTATACTGCTGGGATTAACATTTATCAAGTGTATGTATAATCTCCAGCGAACATGTAAAGCATATCTTGCTACTGCCTGTAAATTGTGATTGAATTATATGGTTCTATTTCTGTAACAGTTTGATGATGCCTGTAAACTGGCGTCCCTCATGTACTGTACTATGAGAATAAATTTATTTATTTATATGGAGGAATTACTTCAAGCTTTATTTTTTTCCCAAGTATTTGTAATCCATCCAAAACACACTTGGGTTTTTTTTGTTAATGCGAAGACAATACTTCTATATTTCTTGATGTGCTACATTGAATGACTAGTTATCATATTGTTCCCATAGACAAAATGACTGCAACCTTATAATTTTACCATGAACCAAATTTATGTAATTTAAATGATACTTATCCATGCCTGTACAATTGGTGTGTCCTACACAGGTAGGAAAAAATGTATTTAATGAAATTACTATTATTAAATATGTTTACTAATCGTATATGTAATTTATCATATTGATGATGCCTGTAAACTGGCGTTCCTCATGTACAAAATGAGAATATACTATTATTTATTTATGATAGATTTGATCGAAATCTGCTGCATACCATCAGGGAGGCCGGATTCACTGAAAATGTCAGAATGGATACTAGATGGGGCCCAGATGGGAAGTCTTCTAGACTGGATTATGTGCTCACTAGTGACCAGGTACTAGTGGAAAACGTTCAGATCACGACTCCCATAAGTAGTAGTGACCACGTGGTCATAACATTCGACACAGTCCTCCGCGAGCGTTTACAGTGGGACAATACACAGCCCTCTCTGTGTTATAACAAAGCCAATTACACCAAAATGCGAAGACTTTTGTCTGAAGCAAAATTGGCCAAAAATTGGACAGAGCTTACAGTAGAAGAACACTGGGGAGTGATAAGGGAGATCATTCACCAGGCGGTCTCAGACACTGTTCCTTTAGTCACACCTAAAGCTAGAAAGCAACGTTCATGGCTAAAAAGGGGGACACAACGCCTTCTACAGGCGAAGCGAAAAGCCTGGTTTGCGTGGCGAGTATCGAAGAGTCAACCCGAACATGAAGTGTACCTTGAACTGAGGAGTCGATGTAACATACGAGTCCGGAGTGATAGAAGGACATTTCAGAGAAACCTCGCCAATAAGCTTCTCGTGAACCCCAAAAGCCTATACAGGTTTATGTCTGAAAGGAAACCGACCAACCAGGGAGCTTGCAATCTAGTGGGCTCTGATGGGAAATCTCTTACTAGTCTCGAAATGACAGAGACATTCAGTCTAGCCTTTCACAGGCAACTGAACAGTAATGAGGATTTTACCCCCGCAAAACATCAAGATTACAATGCAAGACCAACGTGCGAAAACCTGCTGGGTATATTTCAAATTACCCCGGCTATGGTACTCGTGAAATTGGGAAAGTTGGCTTCGGGATGCGATGCCATAAGACCATCCGTCCTGAAGCAGTGTTCAGAAAGTCTCTGCCAACCCCTAAGTGATCTGTTTCAACACTCCTTTGATGTAGGGAAACTTCCATGTAAATGGAAACGAGCCATCCTATCCCCTATCTTCAAGGGTGGTGACCGGTAGAACGCGACCAGTTACAGACCAGTTGCGCTACTCCCAGTGATATCGAAGATATTGGAAAGTCTCATTGACGACCAAATGAGAAAATACTTCGGCGGGACTAACCTACTCCATGAAGCACAGCAAGGTTTCAGGAGGGGAAGATCCTGTGTGACGAATCTTCTACTAGCTTGGAACGATTGGACACTTCCTGGGATGTGAAGGTACCAGTCCATGTGATCTTTCTCGACTTTGCCAAAGCATTCGACACAGTTCGCCATGGTCTGCTCCTTCACAGAATAAGCAAGGTGGGTGTTTCTGGAGCACTTCTCGCATGGCTGAAGGATTACTTAGGCGAGAGAGAATTCTGCACCAAAGTCGACCGCATCCGATCATCCTGGCACACCTCGGCATCAGGGGTTCCTCAGGGTTCTATCTTAGGGCTGTTGATGTTTTTGATTTTTATCAACGACCTACCCTGTCAACTGAACTGCTCTGCGCTTCTTTACGCTGACGACGTAAAGATTTGGAGAGCAATAAACTCATCGGAAGACTCCCATAGATTGCAGGCTGACCTGCAAACTCTGGGAGACTGGGCTCTGGCTAACGGAATGCCTGTCAACTTAAAGAAGTGCAAAGTAGTGCAACTTCATTCCGGCAGGTCACAGAGTGTAAATTACACCCTTTGTGGCCAGAACTTGGGTTGTGTGCCATCAGAAGGCGACCTAGGTCTTATTTTAACAGAAAAGCTAGACACCAGTGTAAATTACACGAGGGACGTCGCCAAAGCTTACGCATCTTTACACTTTATGCATAGGCAGTTGGGAGCTCTTACTCCCGAAATATTCTTAAGGTTGTATACGACATACGTGAGGCCATTCCTTGAGGTGCATAATATCATTGCTCCTCCGCTACTCAAAAGGGATGCTAACATTCTAGAAAGTGTCCAGAGCGACAAAATGGGTGATCGGCCTCCGCAACAAATCATATGAGGAAAGACTGGAGAAATTAAGTCTTTTCACACTTAGTTACCGTAGTCACAGGGGAGGCCTCACCACCGTCTATAAGATCTTGAATGATCAGGCCTAAAAGCATCCTGCCATTAAGTGATTATAGGCTTCCACGAGGTAACCCGCTAAGGATAGCACACCAGAGACCAAAAGCTCGAGTGCGTTCACATTTCTTCTCGCTTCGAGTTTGCCGTCTCTGGAACGCTTTACCGGCGGCCGTGACTACAGCGCCATCTGTGGAGACTTTTAAGCGGAAGCTGGATAATAATGCAGAAATGCATGGTTTGTGTCTCAGTGGCTTATCCTCTTAAAATTTGAAACCACACTGTCAATGGATAAGCATACAAGCTAAATACCCACGACCCGTTCTGTCTTCTCTCACTGTACCGATTACTCAATCTTTTCCTTAGGTCACCTTTATTATTTCACTCATCTCAACCTATATTATCTACACTACAACGTATAATAATAATTATTATTACTATTCTGCTTTTATGACTACACCGAATGACCAACGGGTGTTAGGTCAAACTCCATTCACGGCAGCAACTGAGTCCTAACATATTGCATACTACAAACCACATCTTGACCAACCCTCGCACCACTCCTCTTGGAGTCTACCAGAGCTAAAGCAGTCGAGTGGCGGGATTTACTACGCATAAGTTCACCGAAGATCTGGAACCTCTACCTTACAATCAAGAAGCGAGCTCAAAGAAATCACTGGTTTATACTATCTCGTAATCAGGATATTGGATATTTAGTGGCTATTATGATATAACTTCATCAGATCTTCGTTTTACAATCAACAAGAGACTTAAAAGAAATCAATTTGGCTTACACTAGCTTACAAATTGGATATTGGATTTGGGGTATTAGAGAGGTAGTTTGACTTACCGAGGTCATTTGACCGGTGTCTCGTGAGTGTAAGTATTTTAGCGGTTATAGGTATTCATTGAGTGTTTCTTTGGTTGTTATCAACGTAAATTCTTTAATATGCCTGTAGGACCACTTTTAGTAGATAGATTATAGACTATCAGGCAGGTTTTGCCTACCTAAAGATAAAGAAAATGATCTTAGAGCACTATGTATTGACTGGATTTGTTGGGGGTTTCCAGACAGACCAAAGGGTAATAATTCTTTGATTTAGTGAGTAGTTCATGAGTTGCGATTGATAGTTATCTGTGTGTTGATTCTCCCTCAAATAACAGGAATTCTGCCATCAAAAACATGTACACTCCCTCACAAGGGTTTTCATGAACGAGACACCTTTCCACATATATATCTACGGAGACAATGCATCAGGATATGTTCTTATTATTCTCGACAGTTTAAGTTTGGTCACAGAAGGAAGAACAATCCAGTTAGCTCTTTCTTTTGGCCCGCTGCAGACATTTCAGGCAATAGGACTTTTGGGGCATTAAAGCAAGGCTATGTAAGAATACGGAGCGAACTGCTGAACAGTATACACGTCGTTTGATTGATAGCCAGCCGGATGTCACGTCTATATCAGAGATGGTGTAAGTTGGCAGGTAAGTTCCAAACGGGCCTTCTGTATGCTTTGGCTGAGATTTCGTCAGCGATCAACCCTCTGGGGCTAATGCAGCGTCAGCAAGTTATTATCATCACTATATTTACCGTTACGGTGATCATGATGATGATACCAGAGAACTGGACTGCGTCGACCCCTAGCTTAAAGATAGGCAGGAGTGAAGTGTGGTAGAGCGTGTTGACCACTTCATGGATACAGAAGGCTTGTTTCGCATGTGCCAACTTACGTCATCTCTGGCGTAGACATAAAAGCCGGCTGTCTATCGACGTGTGTACTTCTCATCACCAGTTCGCTCCACCCTCCTTTATGGCTGTGGGTGAGACCTGGCCAATGAAAATGGAAAACATGAAAAGGCGACCTGTCTTTGACCACAGCTGTCTGCGTTCTGTCTACCGTGTTAGATGGCATAATACGGTGTGCTGTATACTAGGCGCTTCGACCATGCTTCGCATTCCTTGTGTCTACTCTATGTGTAACTTTGGTAGTCTTAAGTTTCGCATAACATAACTTCTCAATTTACTTTCTTTGTAGGTAGTAAACTTACATTTTGAATTTGTGTGTTTTGCTTTTATAGGTAGCCCAGAATAATTTTATACTCCCAGTTGAATAATAATGCCGGTCGCTCCCAACGTCTATGGAGGAATGTCTCAACCCTCGTGTTTAGACAGAGTAAAATATGGATTTTTAATGGGATTTTGTGTTGGTGTAGCTAGTGGTGCTATATTCGGTGGATTTAGTTGTTTAAGGTAAGATTGTGAATGTTCTTGTGTGTGCCTGTGTATTTTTCCACCTGAGCTGTATTTTAATCATTGTGTTGTAATTAACTATTGATTATCTGACTCCACTGATGCGGGTGGTCAGGAGAGCTTCGTGTCTTCTTTCTGTTCTCTATGCTTATTCCCTTGCGTTCTGATCGGAGCATAGGGCCTCAAGCTCCAGCTTCAAAGTTCCAGTAGGAATGGTTTTATTTTCACCAGGTGGTGGGGTTGCCATCATCACGCCCGACCTTCACTGTTTGTCGGGCTTACAACAGCCGACTTAGGGAGGTAAAGTTGTGCGCCAGCCAGGAATCGAAACCCTGACCACGTACATGGTTGGTGGGCATTCTGTCACTGACGCACAGAGTTTTGTGTGTTTGTGGGGAAGTGTGTTATTGTTGATTGGTTGTTACTACTTCCCGCCTGCCTGCACTATGGAGGTTGATTTCTCCTTCTACGAAAGTCTGAAACAGATGGTGGAGCATTATGGTGTTTTGTGACCGCAGAGTCTAGGGAATAATTGTTCGAAACCGGTTATGCACGCGTGGTTTGCTTGAAGTGGTTATTGGAGTTATGTTCGTATTTAGGTTTTACCGCCAGTCACGGACTATCGAAAGGTAAGTTGGGGTGTACAGTTTTTGGGGTCGACTTTTTCAAAGCCCCACCCTCCAGAGAGGAGAGGAAGCATAACCGGATTGTTGGTCATCTGAAGGAAACACCACACTGCTGTTAAAACATCTTTATTCACCAGCAGTACGACTTTGCCCACAGACCACAAACACAGTGTAGACGACTGACACTCTATGACGAGTTATTTTCAGTCTTACAGCTAATCATGCATCCCTTCTGGCATGGTAGGACCTGCAGGAACACTCGTAAAGATGGCCTCTATTGGTCGCCACTGTTAAGACTATCAGCATATATCTACAAATTTTGGTTTGCAACCATATGAATGGTTACAGGATTTCATCACGAGCTGACATCGGTTAGAGAACCATAAGAAAAACTATGGTGTACTGGACAGCTGTTTCGTCAGCCTAGTTTGGGACTATTCAGCTGTACGCACCCACCACAAGGGCTTGAACCCAGGATCTTCCGGTTGCAAGGCGAGCTCGTAGACGACTAAGGCATTGGCAGCCGGTGGCTTTGACTAATGTCAGCTCATGATGAAATCCTGTGACTATACTATTCATATGAAATGTTAGTTAGTTAGTTGGAACTCAGTTGTCTAGAATATAGTTTTCATGGGCGAGGCTATGAGTCACACTCATTCTTTTTTAAGGAATTGTGACACTACTCTACTCAGTTATTACCACCCAGGTTAGAGTAAGTGACCTGGGACGAGGTATGCGTACACCAATCAGTTATGTATCTCCAAGTCCATTTTTACAACATAAATACTTACTTGTTCTACTTGATTGCATGCATTATTGGTATTTCACACATTTTCTGCATGGTTTGTGTGTGATAGCTTCGAAACTCTTATGATTATAGCTTTCTTAGGTGTCTTAGTCACGTTGGTTGGGGTTGGATGCGTAGGTGGGTAGTTGGGTGGTTGAAGGTCAAGGGATGGAGAGAGATTGAACAAACTTTCTCTGACCACACTGAAATTGATTTAAAAGTATTTTATGGGAACTGCCTCAGCTATGCTTAGAAAAAGTAAGAGATGAAACAGTGGTCTCCTACGGATATCAGTTCTCTGTTCACTAATAATACGCTTCTTTATTAAAGAGTATCGACTTCACTTACGAATCTCTTATAGAAAGTGTTGTGGAAGTAGGGGTATCACCTTAAAAACACTACGGGAACTGTTACTCCGTTGTACGATGGATGTACAGTTTCAGGTTAAGTGGAGGACGTTGCAATGGGCTGTCTTTTGGATCCTGTCTTAACCGATATGTGTTTATGACAAAATTAGAGAATTATTCACTTGAGAAAATCTAATCAATTAACTCTGGTTCTACTGTAGATACAAAGATGATATTTTTTATCTTGCATGATAATAAAATCAATATGGCTCAGCCACAAACTGAATTTACATATGGAACAGAGAAAGACAGCACTTTATCATTTCTTGATGCCATGCTAACAAAAAGGCAAGATGGTATTAAGCAGGGTAGTATCCGAGATCAGTCATGGGATGGCCAATACACCCATTCGAAGTCTTCTGTTCCTCTCGCATACAAAAATGAAATTTCATCGGTGCCCTGATGTTACGTGCTAGAGAAATCTGCACAACTGGCACTCTTATTATATGAGAACGGACATCCAGAGAAGTGTGTTAGTCTCCATGATGAGAACAGATCGAGAGAAATGCCTTCAAACCATGCAGAGAAAACCTGTGTATATACATATATGACTTTCAAGTATTGGTTTGTATGAATTTGATTGATTGATTAGTTACAGGATTTCATCATGAGCTGACATATTGGTTAGAGAACCACTAGAATTGGTAGAAGTTGGAATTCATGGACTGGCCATTGGATCGGGTCCCAGTGGCTTAATGTGGTCTATGAGCTCGCCTTGTAACCAGAAGGTCGTGATTTCGAACCCCTAGGGCGGATGCGTACTGATGAAGAGTCCCAAACAAGGCGGCTGACGAAACAGCTGTCCAGTACTCCCTGACAGGTTTTCCAGTGGTTCTCTAACCAATGTCAGCTTATGATAAAATCCTGTAACCAATATATGACCTTATCGTTTAAGGAAGACAGCCATTGGATGGTTGGAGGCAGTTGGCAGGAAGCCTTGTATGACCTAGGTTTCGTGCTTGTGGCTGCTCACCAGAGTCAGTCAGCAAGGCGCGTGTATCTGCAATTACCTTGAAGGAACTCATGTCCATTGTCTGAGATTCGAACCTGTGTGTCGCCCAGTCCCAGTGTTGCCTGCAGTCAGAGAGGCGTTACCCCTGTGAGCTAGCTATTCAGCCTCGCCGTTGACCTCCTGTAGTGTAGGATTGTATTAGATACTTTGACTGTGAACACATTAGATGTAGGTAGGTGGTAAGTAAGTAAGTAACTAACTGGTGTTATGCGTCTAGTCCCTGTCACACAACCACTATATTCCGTATTTTTCTTAAACCCATAATATGAAATCAGTTGTTGCAACATTTCCAACTGCATTTTTGTTTGTTTGTGTGTGTGTGCGTGCAGCTGTGACCCATTGGTTTGGCTGCTTGACTTCCAGTTAATTGGGTCATGGGTTCGTCTCCGAACTCTGCTCCAACTACCTACCATAGTTTGGGCAGTCCCAGGTAGTAGTGTAACAACAGAAGACAAGGGCCAGGCAACAGATCGTTTATTAAGGAAAATCAACACATATTTATAGATTTTAATGTACATTATTGTAGATTATTGTTAGTAGACAATACAGAAAGTTAACCTTGCATCTCTTTGTGGCTGTGTCAGATCATCCATATGCTAACTGTATCCGCCTACGCAAAGCCTTTGTTCTCATTTTCTCAGCACCAATATTGGGGACATAAACATTGACGTCAATTACTGTCTACCAACTTTGGCTAGCAACCAGCTCTCACCACAGTAGTAGTAGTATTAGTTTTATCTCTAGCCCCTCTCACACACAATAAGAGTTGTGGCTTATTACCAACTGCAAGTGGTTGTTTGTTGAGTAACATTCCATTCCGTCTAACTGACTGACTGACCGGTTTCAACATAGAACTTTGCACCGATGTTCAGCAGGGGTTCGAGTCGCCACACTTTATTTAGCACACAAAGCCAGAAAAGAGAGTAAAAAGAGATTCAAAAGAGAGAGATGTGAGGAAAAAGGAATAGTAATATGGAAGAACAATATAACTTTATTGGATATTATAAGTGACAAGGAGTGGATGCATTTGCGCAAGCCATTGAGAACGATTTTAAGCTATATCACCAATTGTCTCTACCCGTCATTGGTTTTTACCGTCCCGAGGACCACAACCAGTCTCCCTACGTCACTGGCTGACTTAAATTAACTGTTGTGGACTTCATTGACTGATGATGCCATATTTTGGTTTGACCACCATGTACTAGCTCTTTTCCAACCTCATCGATCCTATTTCAGCTAACATTGCCCGTAGTCCAGGAAGGCGATGCTTAGACATACATAACACATTCCCTAAACATCTCAATCGATGTAACTTCACAACCTCGTCGATTGATTTCCCCTCCAATTCACGTAGCACTCGACTGGTGATGCCTAACCTTATTATACTACTTCACACACCTGGGAGATAGAACGGAGACACCTATGATCGAAGACAGCTAGTCTTTTCATGTCTTCCACTCTCAGTGGCCAGGTCTCACAGCCAGCCATAGAGGAGGACGGAGCGGACTGCTGAGCACTACACCCGCCCTTTGGTCGATAGTCGGATACCACATCTACGCCAGAGACGGCGTAAACTGGCATATCCGAAACTAGCCCTCTGTATTCGTGCTGAGATTTCGTCAGAGATCAACCCGTTGGCACTGGCTGATGGTACTTCTCAAATAAGTGAAGCAGTCAACGTGCTCTACCACTTCACTTCCTATTTCTAATCTAGGGGTCGGTGTAGTCCAATCCTGCAACATCATCTTACATTTTACAGGGGCGATCCGCATGCCAAACATACGAAGATTGTTGCTCAAGGTGTACAGAAGACTCTGCATTTTGTCAGCGTCCTCGCCTAGAAGGACTATATCGTCTGCATATTCTAAGTCAACGAGATTATTCCCTGGTAGTAAGTCAATTCCTGAGTCGCTGAAGTGTGTTAGGGTTAAGTCCATTAATACGTCTATGATGAAGTTGAATAGGAATGGGGATAATGGGCATCCTTGACGGACGCCACTAGTCGTCACCACTTCAGATGACAACTCGCCATAGGCCCTCACCTGGCTGCATGAGTACGAGTAGAGTGCCTTAATCAGTTTAATGTATTTTCTTGGCATTCCCTTTACAGCCAAGCATCGCCAGAGAACCTCTTGGTCGTCAGAATCGAATGCCGCCTTTAGGTCAAGAAATATAATGATTGTTGGACGCCGGTAGGAATGCCTATGTTCTAGAATCTGTCGAAGGGTGAAAATATGATCAGTACACCATCTTCCTGGCCTAAAACCTGCCTGGTTTTCTCGTGTTTGTGTCTCCCGAGCACCACTTAGTCTACGCAGTATTATTGAGCCTAGGATTTTAGATACTATATTAGTCAAGCTAATGCCTCTGTGATTATCACAAGAAGACTTGTCTCCCTTCTTGTATATCGGGATGATCAGTGACTTACACCAACCCGATGGGACTTCCTCTGATTCCCAGACGCTGCCTAGAACCTCAGTTAACGCAGACAGTAAACTGTCTCCACCATACTTAAACACCTCTGGAGTCAATCCATCAGGCCCCACTGCTTTGCCTTGCTTCAGATTAGTGACAGCTTTAGTAACCTCAGTTAAGGACGGAGGACCTGTATCTATATCCCATTCAGGGAGGTGTTTGATGTTCGGCAGGTTAAGTGCATCTGTAGGCTAATTAAACTGCTCCTCATAGTGTTCTTTCCAGCGTTCCAGTTGTCTGTCCTGGGAGCTAATTATGGTGCCATTTTTCTTCGCTTATCATTTGCCTTTTGCCACCTGTTTCCCTGATAAGCCTGAATAGTTAGTTATCTGGTGTTGCCAATCGCCGATGCCTTTTCCATCTCTTTCGCTTTTGTCACCCACCACTGTTCACGGTCGTTGGCGTTGGCTGATGCAACTTCCCAAATAAGTGAAATTCCATTCCGTTATAACAATAGTCATCTTCCCTGTTTTATACTTTTTTATTTCTTTTTTACTAGATATGGTTTACGTGGGCGTGAATTACTGCAAACAGTTGGCAAAGGTATGTTCCAAGGCGGAGGCACTTTCGGTATGTTTATGGCAGTTGGCACGGCGATTCGATGTTAGTAGCAAAAGAAAAAAACACACCAAAACTAGACTGCCTTCCACCTGCCTTATTCGAGTCAAAATGTACGATTCTTGTTCACCATTATCTTCTTCTCCTGCTTTCCATCTTGTCATTCTGACAATGAATGGATGAACCAAATAACAATTCTAGTAACCAGTCGTCAAATTTTGACAATTTTGTTATTATTATTATACTTTTATTATTCACGTATTTTTCTCCTTGTGTGTTAATTAAAAGTGAAAAAGTGTTCTCTGTTTGAGACGTTGAAAATTCATTTTTGTACAGAAAGTTGACTAAACTTGTGTGTATTGATTAGTCATTATTATTATTATTATTATTATTAATGATACTGGTGTTATATCTATCGTTCGTTTATAACCTCTTCTCTTCTAAAAATATGTAGTACCAACGTGTTGCTTTCTTCTTCTTGTAGTTACAAATTCATTGTAGATATCTGTTAATGAGAACGAGGTGGGAGGGGAAATATATTAATCCTATTGTTGCATTATAAATAAATTGTTCTGACTTTTTGTGTAGATGATGTAATACATTGAGTTCCGGAGTGAAGCATAGGCAGGTCTCTCCACTCAGCAACCGCCATCTTCATTGCATCGTCTCTCTGTAGTCTAGTCTAGTTTCTGTCATCTCTCTTCTTCATGTCAACTTCGGACCCATACTAAACTTGTCAGTCGTTTTCTACCACTTCGGTTCCACCCGACGACGGTTTGCCTGATGTTTGATGTCAATCTCCAACGGTCTCCTCAGTGTACGTCCAATCCGTCTCCATTTCCACAGCATATTTGTTGGTTGTTTGACCGCGGTAAATTGTTGGGGATGTTTTTAGTGTTGTGCCAAGTCTCTGACCCACATAGAAGCACCAATATGACATCTTGTCTTTGACGTTTTAGTGAATAGGAGCATTGTGTAGAGAAAGAAGGTGGTGAGATGTAGAAATACAGCTTAACAGGATTTCCAGGTCACGTCAAGACCTGCTCAATAATTATTGAGTCTCATAACTCACACTTAATACACTATTAGTGAGATGGTAACATAGGAATGACTGATGTGAGTAGTTCTATATGTGTAATTTTTATTTGAACTAGAACTTATTTCAGTTAGAGAACTACTGATAACCAAGGAATACTGGACAACCGTTTCGTCCTAATTTTGGACTCTTCGTCAATGTACACATAAGACTTTCTGGTTACAAGGTGATCTGGTAGATAATTTAGCCACTGGGACCCGATCCAACGGTCAACCCATGAATTCCAACTTCTGCCAATTCATAGTGTGGCGCGACAAGTAGCTAATATCATCTGATGTGGGCATTCGTCCTCACAATCGACCTGCTGTGCCCTACTGGTCACGACTTCCCACAGCAGGTCGGGTGTGGGGACAAATACCCGCCGCAGTTGACATTGACTACTAGTCGCGCTGTGTTGTGAATTGACAGAAGCTGGAATTCATGGGTTGGCCATTCGATCGGGTCCCAGTAGCTTAATCATCTACGAGCTCGGCTTGTAACCCGAAGGTCCTGGGTTCGAACCCTGGTGCGCCTTGCTGAAGAGTCCCAAAACTGGGATGAAACAGCTATCTACTACTCTCTGATGGTTTTCCAATAATTCCCTAATGGATGTCAGTTCATGACGAAATCCTGTAATCCCAGCTTCTGTCAACTCGCGACTGCCAGCCAGTGAGTATTTATCGCCACACCCAACTTGTTGGCCCCGGTGATCGATCACGATTTCCCACTAGAACTTTATCCTGTATTGAGCATTTGGTCACTTTCCAAGCAAGTGTTGGTGTAGTGTATTGTAGCGCGGAATTCAATGACCATATCTTAACCACTAGCGCATAAATAATGCCGGTAAAAACACTACGTAAACGCCTAAGTACTAAGCCGTTGCATCACAACCCTTGTGCCTGACACATTTAATGTTGTCTACGTAGTTACGCATAACCTTGATGATTGAAATTCTCTGCACAACTTGAAGTCGGTTGCCTAAATGAAGAAACCAAAGCTCTATTGGATGATACGACTTTGATTTAGTTGTGTTCTCTGAGTTAGCTGGTCGATTTAATTGCTGAGCTTTCGTTGGTTCTTCTAGAGAATACCACTTCAGGACAAGTTTTAATAAATGAAATGAACTTACTTGAATTCTCTATGAGTGAATGATGTTATTTTGTCTCCTGACAACAACCACTGTCGAGACTGGTTGTTAATTTACATCGTTATTGATCATTTTTAGTTACTGGGAATTTTGGCTTTCTTGTCATGTGATTTATTTTTTATTAGTTGGTAAATTTGACCTATAGTAATATTTTTCAAGTTTGACTACGGATTGATAACAGTTAGAGTTCTAGTGAAAAATGGTGACCAGTTAGTGGGGTCCACTAGGTCCAAAGTGAGGACAAATACCCGCCAATGACATTGGCAGCTGGTGCCAGTCGCGCTAAAGTCATGAATTGGTAGGAGTTAGAATTCATGGGCAGGTCAGTGAATTGAGTTGTAACCTGAGTTTCCTGGGTTCGAATCTTGGGGGATGCGTGTGGTGAGAGCTGGCTGCTAGCCAAAGTTGGTAGGCAGTAATTGACGTCAATATTTATGTCCCCAATATTGGTCGTGAGAAAAATGAGAACAAAGACTTTGCGTAGGCGGATACAGTTAGCGTAGAGATGATCTGACACAGCCACAAAGAGATGCAAGGTTAACTTTCTGTGAGAGACAACCAGTCAAAAGACTGTATTTTCTACTAACAATAATCTACATTAAAATCTATAAATATGTGTTGATTTTCCTTAATAAACGATCTGTTGCCTGGCCCTTTTCTTCAGTTGTCACATGCGTACTGCCGATGATTCCCAAACTAGGATGAAACAGCAGCTGTCCGGTACTCCAGTGTTGGTTTTCATTGGTTCTCTAACTGATATCGATCCGTGGTCAAACTCATATAAACAAATCTAAACCTTACAAATCAACTATCACAGTGTGTCTGTTAATCACTGATTCATTTGAATACCAAGAAGGCTTCTAGAAATTCCGGGACATTTTTGGTGTTATCTCAGTTTAAGAGTTCTACATTATCTAAATGAAATCTGCGTTCGTGATTGCCTACATACATGCATCGATATGAAAGAATAAACACCGTGCATTTTGACGGCCAGTTTATATTCCTGGATTCTGAGTCGAAGGGGACGCCCACTTTGACTGATGTAATGTTTATCACGCAGTTCATGTAGTTTATTTTGGTGAATGCTATTAATCTTATCTTCTTTTTCTGTTGGATGGATCCTTTGTTCTGCACAATATCGAATGAAGTCATTGTGTTGGTATGTGTGCCACATTTATTTCATCAAACGGTCTTAGTAGTCTAGAGAACAGAAAACGGATCTCGGAAAACAATTTGTTAAAGTTTCTATGATGGCAACAGATAGAGAGAAATGCCTTCAAACTGTAAAGAAGAAACGCGTGTGTAAACATATATGACTTTATCGTTCAGATGAGGTGTAGCCACGGAGTTACTAGCATCGAAACTCCGAAAAATAACAGCTAAACATTCTTTACCACGACACTGAGTTTAAAATTCATCACTCGTTGAACAATTCCAACGCTCAGATGAAGGATAAGCTACTGAGTCTAGTCACTTCAGCGTGGATTTATTAACTTAACTTTTGATGTAGAGACAGTTGTTACAAGACTCGGAAAGCCCGTCATCGCCGTCTTGGGCAGGTTAGGTAGAGAAATCGTTACACCTTGTGAATATGAATCACAAGATTGATAAAGAATTTCCCCTTTCCAACTCCATGCAAGGTGTCACGTTAATTCTCTAACTTTGTACGCCTTCAGCTGTTAAGCATAGAGCTGAGGCAGTTGCCATAAAAATACCTTCAACCCAATCTTTTGTAAAAATTATATTTGTAAAATCTCAGCGATATTGAAATAAGTAATTCCAACGTTTCGTTCGGCAATCTGGTCCGAACTTCTTCAGGGAAATTAATCAAAATTAACATAACAGAGGTTTTATACATAAAAGGCACATCTTTTTAAAAACTTTGTCCAATCATGATTCATAAACACAAGTATTAACAAGTATAAGAAACAAAATTGTATGAGCTGTGATCAAAATTTGACCTCGGACTTACAAATATTGGTCTACCTTTGTTAAATACTTTAAACAGAGTGTGCATGCGTGTGTGTGTAAACAGTCGTAAAACATTTCTTAACGTCTCCATAGGAAGATATAGACAGTCAGGAATTTGACCAAGTATTATTAATTAGTGATACATATCCATTTTTATTTATTAATCAGGATTTCCTATGCATCAGCTAACATCAAACCATCATGTCCGTTCAAACTGCTAGTATCTAGAATTTTATGGTTAGACGTATTTTCAAAATTATGGTGTTTAGGATTCGAGTTTAGTATAAGCACCCTGTCGGACTTATTGCTTTGCCTTCTTTCTGAAGATTGAGCTGCTTTATTCGACCTACTGGGGTTGTCAGGTGACTCGACAGCTACGGATTTAGGATGTGCAGTTTGTTCCAGACAACGGAGACTGAAAACACGATGATTGTGCCAATTACATAGTTTCTTTGTTAATTTAATTTGATTGCAAAATAATTCAAATGAACTGTCGTCAAGATTTGACCGAATAGTTCTAAAATATTTGGGCGCCGAGTGAGAAGTAGACATTTGTAAAAATTATATTTGTAAAATCTCAGCGATATTGAAATAAGTAATTCCAACAAATATTTTAGAACTATTCGGTCAAATCTTGACGACAGTTCATTTGAATTATTTTGCAATCAAATTAAATTAACAAAGAAACTATGTAATTGGCACAATCATCGTGTTTTCAGTCTCCGTTGTCTGGAACAAACTGCACAAGAGAAAAATTTACGAGAGAAACACAACAGTGAAAGTGGAATACGTATGTGAATAGATATATATATATTGTGTGTGTGTGTGTGTGTGTCAGAATCACATAATGCATATCGAACATAATAATAAGTAATAGCGGTGTATATATAAGTAGTATATTTAAGTAGTATATGGAATGTTCGCGGATAAAAATTTTCCTATCACATTATTAAAATTTGAAGGGAAATTGAGATAGATAAATGAATAAATAAATAAATAAAGAAGTATATATATGGATATTATATTATGCTTGTGTTATTGCTTTCTGTCTATATCTGTCTGTCTGTCTCACTAAACTACTGAAATCCTGCCTGTCTGTCTGTCTATCTAGTTTTCTACGCACCGCACTGCATTGGCATTTTATTTAATGCACCATAAAAGGTTTTGGACGAACAACCAATGAACGCATACGTAGACCACCGTCAGCACCACAGCTCAAGAATCGACAGGCTATAGATGCAGCAGTTATCGAGTGTTTTTGATTCTGACCAGTTGAACCGGTTAGATCCATGGATGGATCATATTCTTTTATGAAAGGATTATTGTTACTGCTGCTGGTTGTTGTTGTTGTTGTTGCAATCATTGTGTTGTTTGATGAATGTTGACGACGTAGTAATAATGATGCACCTGTCACTGTCGGCAGCAGACGTATATCTGATATGCCTGGATTTGTTGCAGCAATAATCGCTGCTGACTGATTGCCACGGAATAAGGCAGCAGCAGCGACAACTGCAGCACCCCGTGTGGGATTTAAATCACCACAGAAACTGGTAATCAATTCTTGTTCAGATAATCTCCATATCTAGAGAGAGAAGAAAAGGAAAAGAAGAAAGCGAAAAGAAAGTTTTACTTGTGATGATAAGAAAAAGGCGTAAACAGCGAAGAAAATTTTCTTTTCTAAAAGACCCGGTGGGCCCAATTAGACAAAATTATATAATTTACAAAATACCCTGCAATAACTGTGAGTTAAGTCAACTACATAGGTCAAACTAGTAGGTTGGGGATAGTCAGATTGTCGGAACATAAGAATTTAGCTAAGGTAATAATGGTTGACCCCGAGAAGATAAGTAATTTAGAAAAAAGCTCAGCAATTGCACTTCACGCATTAACAAACAACCACCCAATAGGGTGGGAGGGTTAAGATTCTAAGAAGTAATCCATGTAGGTGGAGAGAGACATTGATTACTGAATCCTTTTTCATTGAGTCTACACACAACACATGCAACAGAAATGACTCAATGCAGATACCAGAGATATGAAAGATATTATTACCACCAGTCAGTCAAATCAGAGGAGGATATTAAATGATCTCAAAATTCTATTTCAATTTGTATTTGATCAATAACACTCATATAATTGTTTCTGAATATACATTATCCTATATTACTGATTTTTATTCAAATGTCTAATCATCAATTCCACTCATGTATATAAATGAAGCAAGAAAGTTGTGTGAGTAGTGTCTTGATATGATTATGAGTGGCAATAGTTTGTGTTCGAAACGTGATCATCAGTTAATATTACTGTACAACACTGTGTGACTTATCAAAATAAAATCTTATCCATAATGGAGTTAAACTCCACCACAGTGCCCAAGTTTTATACACATATCAATAATTCATTTTCATGAACTGTACAATCGTAATTATATTAAACAAAGAAATCTTTAGACCAATCAGGTACTGGTAAACTTTGTCCTCGAAAAATGTATTACGTAATGTAAGGTGTAACCTAGATGAGGTGACTAATTGTAAGTTAGAAGTTGACATGACGTAATAAGTGTGAGATAATGACTAATTAATAAGCTCGTGTAGAATGTACAGGGACCATTGGAAAGACGATAAAGTGTTTTTATATAAAATCTGTATGAAAAGCAATGTTATTAATAAACAGTAATAGAGTGGTAATAAAATATGGATGATGGGAATAATAATGATAATAAAATAATAGTAGTAATAACAATAACAATAATAATAATAGTAATAATAACAGTGAATTTACATAATAAAAGAGAGAGAAGCAAAATTATAGTAAGAACTTTACTCTGGGCACGTAGGGCAAAAAACTGTATGTATCGCTTTTAAGTGCAGAGGTCCGGTTTCAGATCTCAAATAACTAATGCTTCAGCTATGTACAGATGGAGTAAGCGAAGTCGTTTTGTACGATATTGAGGGAATCTGTGTAGCACTGTGAAGCATTCATGCCGATGGGGTTGCTTGATGTCCGGAGATGACAAGGTGTTCGATGATACAGCTGCTGCTATTCCTCTTTTCTCCTCTGACTAACCAAGCTGGACAGTGTTCGAGAATGCGTTTGTGGACTTGACGTTGCGTACGGCCGATATACTTTGCTCCATACGAGCAAATAAATTGATAAATACACATGGAAGTGGCCAGAAGCGGTATCTTATCCTTAGCGTTAAACAGGATTAACTGTTTGCTGGAGAATGTGATACGTAAGGTGGCTTTTGGAAATGTCTCTTTTAGAAATTTAGAACGGCGGTTTCTGAGAATTTCCTCTGCGATGTCACCTTTGAACTGTGTGCGTCGGTGGCACAGTGGTTAGGACTCTCGCCGACCATGCACATGGTCCTGGGTTCGATCTCCCGCTGACGCACACCCGATATCTATGGTCGGCCTGCAAAATTTGGGCTACCGATATCCATGCTGAAAATTCCATACTTGTACTAAAAATACAGTGTGGCATCAATCTGTAATCAAAATAAAAAAATAAAATAAATAAATAAAATAGAGAATATCGCCATTTAAATTAGAGCTGAAGTTGAGCAAATAAGTTGGATGACATAACATAAATGACTAGAGATTGAGCGTTGATCAAGTCAGTAACAGTGGTAGTGAGGTGTAGAAATTAAATTGGCTGGGGATAGAGAACAAGAAGGTTGAAAATGTAGAATATTACAATTGAGAAGACAAAATAATACTAATGAAGAGACAGACACCCCAAACAAAATTCAAAGTCGTCTACAGAATACGAAGTAGTCTTCCTAAAGGTGTACGAATCACACTTTCTTCAAACTGCGGAAGCGATGGCGATTCACTTGCTAAGTCCTGAACTCTGCATACAGAAGAAGTTCGTTCAATCACTACCTGTAATTACCTTTGTTGCTATCCTGATCTAAGTTGAAACATTTTAGTCAATTATATTACCACGTCATCTAACTTACTAGCTAACTAACTCAATCTTACTTTAGTTGCTGTCTAATTAACCTTGTTTCTATATTAGATCATTCTTGTATTACCTGATCAAGTATCTAAACTTGACAAACCTCATGTACACACACACACACAAATAATTATATATAAATGCGATTGTACAGCTATGTGAATGAATTCGCCGTCGAAAAGAGTCTCTTCGCTGAACGTCTTCTCTTTTTCATAAGAGTTGGTTTGTTTTCAAGTTTGACCACGCATAGATTAATATCAGTTAGAGAAGCATTGGAAACCGCCAAGGAAGTAGTACTGGATGGCTGTTTCGTCAGCCTAGTTTGGGACTCATCATCAGTATTCACCCATCACTGGAGTTCGAGCCCAGGACCTTCCGGGTACGAGGCGAGCTCGTCGACCATTAAGCCACTGGAGACTGAATCAATGTTCCTCATTCCCTTGTAACTGTTCTGAAGAGTCTCGAATTAGGACGAAACAGCTTCTCCAATTGATATCAATCTGTGGTCAAATTTAAATTTATATCAGGTTAATCATCATTATCGATTCTTGAAGGTTCGCTCGCTCAATCAAAAAAAACGAACAAACAAAATAAACGAAAAGACAACAAAATCAATAAACATTACTTTAACAATTCCATCAGCTCCTCCAGTCATTAGACAATCTGTCATAGGATCAATACACAATGTTCGTACAGCTGATTCATGCGCTGAGAATTTATGCAATACTTTTGGTCGCCTTAAATCAACAATGCATACATCACCATTCTTGTTGCCAACAATTACAGTCCTGTCACCAGTGTAAAGTCGTTTTGTAGAAGAAGAAGACGTCGAAGTTTCGGCAGTATTATAAAGGCTACTGGTACTGTGTGGCCAACGATTCACTTGTGAAAATGCACCACAATAGGCTATTGATGTGCATGGAGCATCCAATTCAGGATCAAGAACACCTTTAGAATCAATAAATCAATCAATAAATAAATACATGTGTACAACAGAAAGAGTATAGGCATAAATTCTATTTTAAAGGAGATATAAAATGCTACTATTCCAACCACGGCTTGTATTCCCCCATCAAGCCTGATTGCCCGAATCTCGGTAGAGGGAGGAAGGGCTGTGTGTTCCCTACTTGAGAGAGACTAGATGGTTTCGAAATCCACTGTGCTCACAAATTCACAGTTAAACAATATGTTCAGAGTAGAATGTCTGTCTGCCTGTCTGTTTTCGACAAAGAACTTTGCACCACTGTGCAGCAGTTCGAGTCGCCACACTCCATGTAGCACACAAAGCAAGAGAAGAAAGTAGAACAAATGCAAAATAGAGACAGTAAACACAGGTGTGAGACAAAGGAATAGTAATGACGAAGAACAAAACAGTTTCATTGGAAATCATAAGTCACAAGGAGTGGATGCATCTGCGCTAGCCATTGAGAACGATCACTTTGAGCAATGTCACCAATTGTTTCCAACCATTGGTTTTTACCGTCCCGAGGACCCCAACCAGTCAGGAAGTCTACACCTTCCTACGTGGCTTAGACTAACTGTTGTAGATTTCATTGACTGGTGACATGTTTTGGTTTGACCACCGCTAGCTCTTTTCCAGCCTGACCCTATATCAGCTAACATTGCCCGTCAGGGAAGGCGGTGACTAGGTATACGTAACACATGTCCTAGCCACCTCAGTCGATGTAATTTCACAATCTCGTCGACTGATTTCCCCTCCTTACCTAGCACTCAACCGATGTCTCACATCAATATTGCTCACCCTATTATACCACTTCACACGGGAGATAGAACGCAAACACCTATGATCAAAGACAGCAAGCTAGCCTTTTCATGTCTTCCACTCTCAATGGCCAGGTCTCACAGCCATCAAAGAGGATGGAGCGGACTGCCGAGTAGTACACATGTCCTTTGGTGGACAGCCAGTCGGATATCACGTCTATGCCAGAGACGGCGTAAACTGGCATATGCGAAACTAGCCCTCTGTATTCGTACTGAGATTTCGTCAGAGATCAACCCGTTGGCATTGGCTGGTGGTACTTCCCAAATAAGTGAAGCGGTCAACGTGCTCTACCACTTCACTTCCTATTTCTAATCTAGGGGTCGGTGTAGTTCAATCCTGCAAAATCATCTTACATTTTACAGGGGCGATTCTCATGCCGAACATACGAAGATTGCTGCTCAAAGTGTTCAGAAGACTCTGCTCTATTTTGTCAGCGTCCTCGCCTAGAAGGACTATATCACTATCTGCATATTCTAAGTCAACGAGATTATTCCCTGGTGGTAGCAAGTCAATCCCTGAGTCTCTGAAGTGAGTTAGGGTTAAGTTCATCAGTACGTCTATGATGAAGTTGAATAGAAATGGGGAACCTAGTAATGGTGGAACCCAGTATCTTTAGATTACTGTTAAAAATGATTCTGTACATGTACATATAGATATACTTACGAATAACCCCACATCGATTGACTGGCAACAATGTATCCCATAAAGTCAAATGAGAAGCATCTTGATCTAAACTGATATTCCCGGTAGAAGAAGAATAACTGCTACCACTTCCAGAAGAGCTGAAGTGTGCTATACCTCCAGCACCACCCCCACCACTGCCAATGCCAGTGGAACCAGTGCTTTCAACAAGTCCACTACTTGTAAACGATGCTGTAGATATACCACCATTACCGACTGTAGCTATTAGACTGCTACAGCCTAAGAAACAGAAATCAGCTAAGCCTTTAGCGTGGCAACGACAACGCTGAAAGCAGGAAGACAGAAAAAAAGAAAGACAAAGGATAAACAAGGGGAAAATTCATAATAAATGCATAAAAACTGTGCACATTAAGTGCTGTTATTTGTGGTGGTTTTTTTCATTGGCGAACGTCTCACAGTCACACTAGGTAACATCATCAGCACAGTTTGCACAATTTAAGTATTTATTAAGATAAAATTGAATTATCTGGGAAGAATTGAAAGATCGGCCGTTGCTGTAGGAACTTGATTTTTCGTGCTCCAGAACATCTCCCAGTATGTCTAAGTAAAGGTGTAGTAAAAACCGTCACCAACAGTTCGATATTAGACCATCTGGTCCAAACCAGCCATAAAGCCAGCATTGAAGAATCCTTCTGTATCATCTACTGGGTGCCAAATAAATTGCCAGAAACATCGAAGTACTGCATGCTCCAAAGAGCAGAGGCTATTGCAATTCGCGTGAAACAACCAGTGCTTTGTGTGCAAAAGAAGCAAGTTCAGCCCCTACTACTGCCCTGTCCTTCAGTAGAGACTATAAACTCATGAATTTGTACTATTACCGTTCCTAATTCTTCTGACATTCAGTTAATTGTTCTGTTGATGCTACTGAGCTGTAATCTATCAATATTATTGATTCGATGTTATTTAAACAGCATTAATGTTGTTCATAACACTAATTCATTCATTCACTATAATGTATATATAACTGTAGAGCCTGACAATGAGGAAGTTATCGAAAAGAGTATTCTTTGTTCAGTATCCATTCTTTTGAAAATATTTCAATGGGTATTTTTAATCAGATCGAGGACTTTCGGTTTTTTGAATTCCATTAAGGGTTAGTATTTTTTCTGAATCCGTGATCATCACCATTGAGTTGTCACAAAGACGTATTCGTCAGACCCGCTGGATTCAGAGTGGAACAATAAGGCTTCAACAGAACGGTTCCACTTTTGTCCTGTTCTCTGTGGTCCTCTTTAGCTAGGTCCACGATTACCCATATGCTTCCCTTTCCTCCTGATACATTTTCCTCCTTGTCACCTCAGAACCACGCCCAAATGGTCACTTGACTCCTCTATTCGGCTTCCACTCGAGCGATGACACCACCCGAAGGTCTCTCCAGTGTATCCGATCCATTTCCATTTTCTTCGGGAGATTTGTTGAATAATTAGTTCTTGGTTGGTTTGTTCTCGTAGCTTGTTGTTGCTAATTCTTTCTGGCCAGTGTGGAGAGCTTGCGAAGACAGCTGTTACTGAAAGTCTCCAGTAGACTGTGTGAAATGCTTTTGATGACGCCCACACCATAACTCTAAAATCACATAGAGGCACTGATTTTGACATTAATACTGAAGATCTTGTTCCTGATTTCAAAAAAACAATGGACACGCGTCTTTCTTTTCCGATCACATCTGGTTTTGAAATGTTCATCTGTGCCGCCAGTAGTTGAGAAGATGCTGCCTAGATAAGTGAAGACAGTGACCACTTTCAAATTTATTGACAGCAACATGAGAAAGATAAGCAGTCTAAACTGGTCACCGACTCAGTTCCAAAGAAAACCTTATTCATGAACTTGGAATTCAAAGGTGATCAACGCTTCAGATATGCTCAAAAATCGTCTCTCTAAAGCAGTCAGTAAGACATTCTTTGCAGCAAAATTACATATGTTCTCTACCTCTGTAAAAGATAAGCTCGCCCGTCTGACTGCCTCCATTTACATCTATCAGTTCACCTGCTTTTGTGGAGCAAGGTACATTGGCCGTAGTCAGAGGACGCTTTCCACACGGATATGAGAACATATTCCAGCATGGTTTTACAAGGGAGAAAGAAAGTGTGTGCGAAGCTCTATTCTGGAACACACCTGATCGACTCCTGTCACTCTGTCAACCCTGACCATGATTTTAAGATAATATATAGAATCCATGCTAACTTCCCGAGTTTTCTTCGTTACAGACTTCATGACTTTAGGCCAGACCTTTGTGTACAAAAGAAGTATGTACAATCCTTACTTCTGCCTTGGCCGTAGAGGGATAGACATTTATTTATTTTGTTTATTTAGTTATTCTATGTACCTTTCCCTCATTACTACGATTATTATTATTCTCACTCTGAATTGTTTCCGTTTGTCCACTTGTCTTCCTAAATCCAAAATGTTTTCTACAATATTGAATTCTATCGTATCAAATTTCACACCATGTTATGTAACACTTTATATTCGCCTACTAATTCTATAATTATGCACTCCTTTCCAACAATATCTATACACCTTATGTATTATTCTATATACGACATTAATTATTTTGCCACTTGACATTAAACTATGATTATAATCACAAATATTTTAATTGTATTTCATACTACTCTTATTATTTCATGTATTCACACCTTTGACCTAATTCCCTCACCGGATATAATTTCTCATAAAAAAACCATATATATACGATTGTACAGCTTGATAATAAATTCGTTGAAAAGAGTCTCTTCACTGAATATTGTGTTCTTAATGCTACAATGGGAATTATTAAATTACTTTCAAATTTCTCCTGTTGATAGTGATTGGTGGTTGTCATTGTTGTTGTCGGTTGGTCTGTTGATTATCTTCATCACCTCCGTCGTCTCTATGTTCACTTGAAATCCTGTTTTCTCTGCCACCTCTGGCAGTTTGTCCCGACCGATAGCTGCTACCTTGACGTGGTGGTCGGGCTTGCATATCGCAATGACCCAACCAGCTACACTGGCTGGAACTTATGTTCCTGTAGGTCCTATCATGCCGGAGAGGTTGTCTGGATAGCGGTTAGACAAAAAGCAGCTACCCAATCCAATACTATGATTCAAACAAATTCACAAAATATCATGCCGGATCGGTCGAGGCCCGGATTAACAACGACCGCGCTTCCTGCTGCCGTGTCACAGGGCAGAAGTGATAAATAATGCTACTGAGACACACCAAACAAGAAAGAACAAACAAAAACGCCGCGTGTCACCGGCCTCAAGCAGTTGTCCCCTGGGCTCTGCGGTCACGCAACACTAACCTTTTTTCTATTTCACGTACCCGAAGATTCAACCAACTTCCACGGTGTGGGCAGCCGGGATGTAACAACTGCCCACACACTTCCAAAATCACACGAAGCCTACCTGAGCATCACCCGCCCTTACTCACATCACCTTCCTCATCTTGCTTCTCTACTACAGTTAGCACTATTCTTCAGGCTAGTGAGTCATCTTCACTTCACTCTGCGACCACAAACAACGATGAGACAGTTTGTCGGTATTCGTCTGTTGGTCTTCGATGTTACGTGACATTACACATATATCATCCACAAAGTACAAATCTTATTGGTTATAACGCACCAATAAATGAAATTCAGGATGTGTTTTTTGTAATCTCCATGATAACTAATGGAGTGTGGATGATTTATGCAGTGAGAATTAACTCTCCGTTTCACAGTAATCTCATTGGCATTAAACTACACACACACACACACACACACACACACACATTAAACCATTCAACTCATAGCACAAAACTGATTGAATCACACACATATGGAAACTATGCACACAAACACATTAAAACTTACAAAGTATGGCAATTTCCCTGGCATAGTTGAATATAAATTCCATAGACCGAAATTCCCTTCAGCATCACCACAACCAAACTTGATAAAAACAAAGGAAGGAGGGAGAAGTAAATACAAGAGTAAAAACAATAATGGAAAAGCAAATACTAGTTACTAATATTAGAGTTCTTTTTGAGCTGTTTGTTCACTAAGAACACTATAACGTCAATTACTTGCATGCAATTATGTGGTATATTATAGACATTTGGAGTCGAAGTGTGTTGGGTAGTATGAAGATTGACTCCGATCTTTGAATTCAGTTGAATCTGGTACATCACACACTGATGCATGAGTCCATCCCTAAACGATATGCAAGCGAAAAGCAACAAGTTGGCAGAAGAAGCATCCAGTAAAGATAGGACTTCAGGTGAACATAGAGAAAACAGAGTTAGGTGATGAAGATTCCTGGGCAAGAACAACAACAGACAGCAATAAGCATAAATGGGAGGACCCTGAAAGAAACAACCTCTTTTACCTACCCTAACTGGGAAGCATCCTTTCAACTACAGGTGGACGGAACTGAAGAGGGTATCAAAGCAAGAATCGGAAAAGCAAGACAAGCTTTCACTACTCCCTTAAGTCTGCGTGGAGGTCAACAGCACACACCATCAAAAATAAGATCCGGATTTTCAACTCCAATGTGAAGTCAGTGCTACTTATACTTGGCCAGCGCGTCATAAAGAGCATCTCAAACAAACTACAAACCTTCATTAACAGTTGTTTTCGCTCAATACCACTCAAGATCAGATGGCCAGCCGGCCAAAAAAGATCAGCAACAGAGATCTCTGGCAATGAGTGAACCAACCCAGCAGGAACCGATTGTGAAACAAATAGGCAGGAAGAAATGGAGATGGAGTGTCCATACTCTGAGGAAACCATCAAGTGAGTGACATCACTAGACAAGCCATTGCTCGAGTGGAACCCGAAAGGGAAGTGGCGAGTTGGTCGTCATCGCAAGGGTGACTTGGAGGAGGTCATGTGAAGAGGAGATGAAAGCATGTGGGCAGACTTGAAGCCAGGAGAAGGCTCTAGGAGAGAACCGAACGCAATGGAGACGCACGGCTGAAGCCCTATGTTCCTCTAGGAATTAAAGGAAACAATAATAATAATAATGATAATTTGAGCTACTAGCAAGAGTAAACAATAGACACCAAAGTCAAATGGCCTTGATTTGACCAATCAGACTGCTCAGCATTACAAAAGGTTGCTAGTCATAATCCTCGTTGAAATTGTCTCCTAGATTCGGTTTTTGATTTCTCTGTGGAAAATGTGTTGAATAGGGGAGGAATAAAACATATGCATATGTAGTGGAGGGATAATGACTGTGCAAAAGTATTGCCGAGCTATTGATGGTTGTATAAAACCATTCAGATGCACCCACTTTATTACATGAGGAAGTCTGTATAAGTTGGTAAGTCGTACATAACTGGTGATTTTTTAGACACTTTCTTCCCGAAATCAAAGCTCTCCCCTAGTAATACATATTTCGTATATGCAACCCGTATCTGCTACAGCTAGAGAAATAGAGAGTACACTGGTTTGATATGCCTATAACCACTTCTATGAGAATCTGGGACCAGTTTTTGCAGCATATTAGAGATATGTACCCTATATGATTCATTCTTATTACATATATATCGTAGATACACCTCTTTGTAAATTAAGTACCACTTTTCACCTGGAAGAATCTGATTGGCTGTTTCAAGGTCATCTGAGGTTGGTGTCTATTCTTTACTGTTGCCAGCTGTTTGTTCACCAAGAACACTATAAATCAATTACTTGCATGCAAATGATCCAATTTAGTATATTCTAGATATTGTGTGTGCCACAATGTGTTGGATAGTATGAACACGGATTCAGCTCTCTTTTAGCTCAGTTGATGGATGAGTTCATCCCTAAACGAGCAGACCGGTTGTCCCGTCTTTTTGACTATTAAACACTACTGTTTCACATTCTTGGTATACACAACTACTTATGTCAGTCGGTCAGTTAGTAGTATATAGCGTCACGCACTTATCTATGCTTGCTTCCTTCAAGAAAACAAAAAACACTATTTTCTATAGTTTGGTTTGTAAGGGTTAGTTTTACTTTTACGAGTTGATCACGGATTGGTAGAAGTTAGAATCCATGCACTGGTGATTGAATTGCGTCCCAGTAGCTGAATGGTACACGAGCTTGCCTTGTAATCAGAAGGTCCTGGATTCGAACCCTGGTGGTGGGTGCGTACTACCGATGATTCCCAAACTAGGATGAAACAGGTGTCCAGCACTCCGTGGTTTTCAGTGGTTCTCTCTAACTGATATCAATCCATGATCAACTCGTAAAAAAAACTATTTATGAGACCAAGCAGATCACATATTTTTTTTTTTTTTGATTTACAGCTTGATTTCCACACCGTATTTTCAGTACAAGTGTGGAATTTTCAGCATGGATATCGGTTGCCCAAATTCAGGCATACCATAGATATCGGGTGTGCGCCGGCAGGGGATCGAACCCCGGACCATGTGCATGGTCGGCGAGAGTCCTAACCACTGTGCCACTGTGGTTATGTGAATAATAAATAAATTTCACCTCGAAATTGCTAATAGCGAATTTAATTTTTGTCAATTTATACAATCAAACTGGGTGAAAAATTAACCAATCACCATGATGCTTAATATTTCATCAGCATCTCAGTGATTGGTTAATAATGGTAGGACAAGGTTAACGTTTTCACTAATATGTGATTGGTTGAATTGTGTCATTAAGGATTTGTTAAGGCGCATATGAAAGGCCAATAACTAGTCAGGGTTATTTGTGTATCACAGGCCAATCCAAACATCCTTGTTGACTTGTGATTTTCATCACATATTGCCAACCATTTATCGAAACATAGATGAAGGAGTTTTGTGAACTGAGTAGTTTTTTTCAATCACAATATGTGAACTATATATGTCCAAACCAAGTTCACCTTTAACGGTTTGAGAAAATTTGGGCATTGGGTGTATGATATTCATTATAATAAAGGTTTCTCTCTTATTTCCCAATGAATGAAAAACAAAACGATATTGTTGTTTTTACTGACGTTTCGCTATTTAATGCTGCTGCTAATAGCTTTATCAAAGTATTATTAAACCGGAATTTACAAAATCTCAGCATATACATATATATCAAAGAGTTAAGAAGTGAGAAAATAGACAAGTTAGGTCAAGTTAAAGGGACATATTGAAAGTCAAAATAACAATGAAGATCACTAAACCAAATAACAAAGGTAATAGTACGTCTGTTATGATATCAAAACAAAGTTTACTAACTTGATCATCGTTCTTCTGTCTGGGGGCATTTTTCGCTGTCAAGTTGGTCAATTGCTAAAGATAACAAAACCAAGTGTAGATTGTTGGATTTGATCAGCGTTTAAAATTATAAAAGCAGAGTGTGTTTACATAGTGAACTTGCATATCACATTCGTGTTGATATTGTCACTTCATGGGGGAGGGATTTTGACAATATTGAAATAATTCAGAAATCATAAAGAACGTCTAATATCAGAAGCACTTCATATCAAGTGGAATCCAAATTACCTGAATAGGAATGATGGACTGAAACAGAGTTTTACCTGGTTACAACACATACCTCCCCCACCAAGTGACAAAATCAACACGAATGTGATATGCAAGTTCACTATGTAAACACACACGCTGCTTTTATAATTTTACACACTGATCAGAACCAACAATCTACACTTGATTTCGTTATCTTTACCAAATGACCAACTTAACAAAGAAAAATGACCCCAGACAGACGAACTTTGTTTTGATACCATAACAGATGTACTATTACCTTTGTTATTTGGTTTAGTGATCTTCATTGGTATTTTAACTCTCAATATGTCCTTTTAACTTGACCTAACTTGTGTATTTTCTCACCTCTTAACTCTTTGTTATATATATGCTGAGATTTTGTAAATTCCGGTTTAATAATACTTTGATAAAGCTATTAGCATCAGCATTAAATAGCGAAACGTCAGTAAAAACAACGATGTCGTTTTGTTTTTCATTCATTGGGAAATAAGAGAGAAACCTTTATTATAACAATATGTGAACGCTTAAAAATTTCATCATGAGCTGACACCGGTTAGAGAACCATTGAAAACCCGTCAAGGAGCACTGGACACAGATGTTTCGTCAGTCTAGTTTGGGACTCTTCAGAAGGAGTGCGCACCCACCACAGTGGGTAAGAACCCAGGACCTTTCTGTTGCAAGGCAACCTCCTAAATCACTACGCTCATGATGAAATCCTGTAACCAATCAAATCAAATGCCTTCAAAACCAACAACTGAACATCAATCTGATGCTCGCTTGAGACTGATCCTATTCAGGTAGATGGTTACCTGGGTTCTAGTGGGAAGTCATGACCAGTGAAGTACAGCAGGTCGGGTCACATCGGCTTAATGGCCTGTCTTGTAACCTGAAGGTTTTGGGTTTGAACCTTGGTGGTGGGTGCTTACTGATGAAGAGACCCACAGGACTAGGAAGAAACAGTTGTCCATTACGCCCTGCTGGTTTTCTAATGGTCCTCTAACCAATGTTAGCTCATGATGAAATTCTGTGACTAATCAAATACCTGCAAACCAACGCTTGAATCCCGAAGAATTATCACACTATGTAGGCAGGCGAGTTGACACACTCATGTTTCATATGGTGAAACTGTTTTGATTCCCTCCTTGACTAATTTCAGTGGAGAGGTATGTTCGCTCTCCTAGTATGGACGAATCAATCATCTGTTCAGGTTAACTTTGTATTATTTTGCTGTCGGTAGCTAGTTGGTAATGGAATCTAGAGAGTGCGTTTCGTCCTAATTCAGATTCTTCAAACAGATATACCTACATTTTAGTGAGTAGTGGTTTTCTTACTGCGAGATCATACTGATTTATTGTTGACCCACAACCTAGGTTGAGTTGTGAGCCAATGTGAAGAAGAGTAATACCCATCCACGGAGTGCTAACGCACCAGTGACCTTCAGCGCATACCATTCATTGGATAAATACAGAACCTGTCGTTATTACGGAGCCAGTATGAACGCTATGCAAAATTCATTCTGATAACATTTTCAAGTAAATATTGTCTTCAATATGTTTCATTATTATCATTATGTTAATTTCTCTTGTAAATAAGCGCCAGGTTCTGTAACCATTCAACGAATAGTACTGGGTTCGAGTCTCAGTTGTGGTGGTGGGGGAACACCACCATCACTCACTGTGGGGGGGAATGCAATTACATCCACTAGCTGACGAGTTTCAAATAGGATGAAATGCGCACTCTGGTGAATTTCACTGCTTGTCACCATCCATCCATGTTAAATAACTATCTTATAAAATTCATTAGGAAGATCGAAAAAGGCCCAAAACAAATTCAAAATAGTAGTAAAACTAGTAATGGTAACATAACTAAGAGAGAATATAAGTCATCTACAGTTATACAATATAAGGAGGGGACATCTGAGACCCTACGTAGGATTCTTAATAAAGCAGGAATTAGGGTGGCATTCAAACCTACAAACTCACTCAGATAGGAAAATTTCTGTAGGTTGAAAGATCCGGTGGACCCAATTAAACAAAATAATATAATTTACAAAATACCTTGTAATGACTGTGAGTGAGGTCAACTACATAGGTCAAACTAGTGGATCGGGTGGGGGTAATCAGGTTGTTAGAACATAAGAATTTAGCTAAGGTAAGAATGGTTGATCCCGAGAAGATAAGTAATTTAGACAAAAGCTCAGTGATTGCACTTCATGCATTAATACACAACCATACAATAGGGTGGGACAGAGTCAAAATTCTAGAAAGCAATATAGATAGGTGGAGAAAGATTGATTACTGAATCCTGCCTGGTTCATCGAGTCTACACCCAACACAACACATGTAACAGAAATTACTCAATGCAAATACCAGAGATATGCATGGAAGATATTATTACCGCCGGTCAAATCAGAAGAGGATAATAAGTAATCGTAAAATTCTATTTCAATTCAAGTACATCACAACATTCTAACAAGTTGCTTATTATGACTGTATAAACACTCGTCTTATTTCTGATCTGATTGTCCTTGATGGATAACACTAATATTATTATTTCTGAATGTACTTTATCTTATATTGATTTTTTATTCAAATGTCTAATCATTAATTACACTCATGTATGTAAATGAAGGAAAAACCTTGTGTGAGTGACTTGATGTGATTATGAGTGGCAATAGTTTGTGCTCGGTACGTGGTCATCAGTTAATATTACTGTATAACAAACACTGTGTGATTTATCAAAACAAAATCTGATCTATAATGGAGTTATGCTCTACCACAGTGCCCAAGTTTTATACTTATATCATCCACCAAATTACTTCATCAAAGCCTCCGTACTAGAAGTTGACAAATCGACAGAGGTCGAACACTGCTGTTCAATCAGTCAACGGGAAAATCAAAACTGAATTAAAAACAACCAATAATACCTGACTCATAAGTTAGAGAACCATTGGAAACCACGACCAAGGAGTACTGTTTCGCCCTAGGTGGGGGCTCTTCATCGGTACGCACCCAAGTGCCCACGAGGTATAGAACCCAAGACACGGTGAGCTCATTAACCATTCATTCAGCCATTGGGATGGAATTCAATGACCAGTAAATGAACCCTAACTTCTGTTCGATTCCCGGTGAGGATACGTAGTCGGTCATGAGTGACAGTATTGCGCTGAAGAAATCCGAACTAGGACGAAACAGCATTCCAGTATACTCTCTAAGTAGATTTCAATGGTTCTCTTTAATTGATAAATGAAAAGTGTCTGTATAACTTACTCGATATCCACTATCATCGAATTGTAGTGCTGTGACACGAGCACCTCTAGAACCAGCTGGAAATTGTCCTGATGCACCAGCAGCTGTTAAACTGAAAGTGTTTGTAAAACCAGCAACAACAGGGACAGGAGTTGACCACTCGAACATATGCACTGAACCAGTACCTGTCCCGGATAAGTCTTGAAGTGCAGAAATAAAAACAAACAAACAACAACAGATGGAAGAAATACTGTGTGTGAGTTTTGGTTAAATTGTAAAAGACAGAAGACAAGGGCCAGGCAACACAGATGGCTTGTTTAGAAAATCAAGAGATATTTATAGATTTCTATGTACATTATTGTTAGCAGAGAAGCAATGTCTTCTGATTGGTTGTTTTCTTACTGAAGGCTATTCTGTCGTCTTTTTGTGGCCGTTTTTTAGACAGTCTGGTGATATATCTGCGAATCGCATCTACACCCAAGTTAGGTCTGCTCTGATTGGTTGTTGAGTTCCTCAAGGTTAGGCTTTCGTTCTTGTCTTTACTCATGACCCCGATTCGGGACGTAATTATTATTATTGTTCCCTTGGGTTCCTAGTGGAACATAGAGCTTCAACTACACGTCTCCACTTGCTTCTGTCTTCTGCTGTACTTTTCACCTGCGTCTATATTAATCCATACTGTTTCAACTCCTCTTCACACAATCTCCTCCATGTCACCCTTGGACGTCCCACTCGCCGCTTCCCTTTCGAGTTCCACTCGAGCATTGGCCTGACGCGCGATGTCACCCAGCGGCCTCCTCAATGAGTGTCCAATCCATCTCCACTTTCTCCTGCATATTTGTTGAGCGATTGGTTCTTGTTTTGTTTCTTTGTTCCCATAGTTTCTTGTTGGTGATTCTTCCCGGCGGCCATCTGATCTTCAGTATAGAGCCAGCGAAGACAGTTGTTGATAAATGTCTGCAACAGGCTGTTGGAAATATTCTTTGTGACCCGCCAAGTTTCTGATCCGTAGATTCGGGACGTAAACATTGACGTAAATTGTTGCTTACGATTTGACTTGCAGACAGCTCTCACTACTACATAGTGACCAGAATTCTAGTGAGAAGTTGTCATTAGTCAGTGGGGTCCATCCGGTTAGAAGTGACGACAATTACTCGCCATGCAATGACATCAACTAGTGCCAGTCGCGTTGAAATCATAAATTGGTAGAAGTTGAAATTCATGGGTTGGTCAATGGATCGAGTCCTAGTGGCTGAATGATCTAAAAGGTTGGTTGCTTTGTAATCGGAAGGTTCCGGGTTTGAGCCCTGGTTGGTGAGTAACGCTGGAGACTTCTGGTCGAGGAAGAAACAACTGTCCACTGTCTATTAACACTTTATTGCATGTTCTGAATGACTGTACATTTTATATACAACATTCAATTGACGGACTACTTATATTCTACCTCATACTTCTACACCCCAATACATTTTCTGATATAATTCTGAACATTCAGCTTTACTAGCTATTTGTATTCTAATATTCATGGATTTATTACTACTGTAGAACCTGAAGAAATGATTGAAATGTTTGATTAGGAAGAATTCGTTGTACTCCTGAAAGAAAAAAAGCACTTTCAGGGCTTGTTTAGCGGTGAAGTTATGAATTATCAGCTGTTGGCTTGCAGGGATTTTGATTAGTTACACAAATGATTACGAATTCATATCAGTTAGAGAACTATAGGAAAATGAAGGAGTCTTAGATAGTTGTTTCATCCTGGTTTTGGACTCTTTACCAGTATGCAGAAGTTGCCATTAATAGTGTTCTCTGAGCTGGTTGGTTAAGTTCCGAAAAATAAATAAATTGTATGAACTGCAACAAGCATTACATCGGCCAAAGTGGGCGTCCCCTTCGAATCAGAATCCAAGAACACAAATCAGCCGTGAAAAGACACGACATGTATTCTTTAGTATCAATGCATATAGACAATTATGGTCATCAATTTGATTGGGATAATGTCGAAATCTTAGACAGAGGAAACACCAAAAATGCCAGGGAATTCCTAGAAGCCTGGTACTCAAGCGAAAATGCGATTAACAAACACGTTAATATAGACGAAATATACCAACTAATAAAAAGTAAATCAGGTGACCAGAAAGTGTAAAATCCAAGTCAATAGAAAGTGGTCAATACACATATGTAAAGATGGTTACCAGGAGATGCATTTATATCAATCATGAAGAAATTTCAATCACTTCACTTTGTGCTAAATATGGCGCTGAAGGAGATGTTGTCCAGAAGGACGACGAAAGCTCCACAACTAAACCAACCAGCTCAGAGAACACTATTAATTGAAAATCATGCACCTAAGCTACAAATCTTCTCTATTATTTCATTATGCAGAATTGTCTCTCTTGCAGGATTTTGTTACCAGTGTATTCATTTGTATTGGTGATGGTGGTTTCATTGGCTTGATGCGATATACAAGAGCCCTGTATCATTTCAAAATCCTACAAGTTATTGATGAAAGTTTGTACCGGCTTGCTGGAAATGCTGTACATGTCTCGCGCGCGCGACGAGGCTCTAAACCGTCATAGAGGCCCTAACTGACTTAACACTAGTGTTGACGATGTAAATCTTGTTCCTTAGGCAGAGTGCAGTAGATTGCCCCATGGTCTTCGGGGTTGCTGGAACGATGCTACGCAGGTCCAGCAAGTGGAAGAGACAATAATCTCCTTTTGATTCCTCTTAATTGATGATGATTGGTGCTTGTTAGTTTCGATTAGATATCTTCATCACTTCCGTCTCATCTAGATTCACTTGAATTCCTGTCTTCACTATCATTTCTGCCAAGTAGTTGATTTTCACCTAAAAGATCTTCAAGTTTTTGCGACATTAGAAATAACTGACCAAGGAAGGTCAAGTCTTCTAGTCTTAATGTCAGTTTGACGTATATCCATTTTCTCACTCCCCGCAGACTGCTCGATGATCCAGTCTACCCCACTCAGGAATATCATTGTAAGTGATAGTAGGCAGTCTTGTCTTACTCCTGTTGGATTGAGTGATGGATGACCTTCAAGCATCGTGACAAATCCAATTTTTTTTCCTTCACGTTCCCAGTGGAACATAGGGCTTCAAGCTAATGGCTTGAAGTTTCTGTAGCAGTGTTTATTTTTACACGATGGGGTTGTTAGCCTCATGCGCAACCTTCCCTCCTTACCAGTCTTTGTTGCTGGCTTAGCGAGGTGAAGGAGTGCGTCGGCCGGGGATCGAACCCCGGACCATGTGCATGGCCGGCGAGCGCCCTAACCGCTATACCACCGACAAACCCAATTAGGTGATTCATAATTCTTCATATAGCTCAGATTCTAGGTTAAAAATCGAGATAGGGGATGATACTCAATAATTGATACATATTTCAACCAAGTCAGTCAGTCAGTCAGTCAGTCAGTCAGTCAGTCAGTCAGTCAGTCAGTCAGTCAGTCAGTCAGTCAGTCAGTCAGTCAGTCAGTCAGTCAGTCAGTCAGTCAGTCAGTCAGTCAGTCAGTCAGTCAGTCAGTCAGTCAGTCAGTCAGTCAGTCAGTCAGTCAGTCAGTCAGTCAGTCAGTCAGTCAGTCAGTCAGTCAGTCAGTCAGTCAGTCAGTCAGTCAGTCAGTCAGAAAACACTCACTACTATTTGAAACCTACCTGTCTAAAGAGTTTTAACCTTAAAAAAAATACTGTTTTAGTGTTCAGTTGGTTGCTGATCCTGAGTTTTTAGTTCTTTCGCAATGATAGAGAATACAAACTAATAGCAGTTATCGCGTCATAGTGTAACATGTTTACACTATGCTCGGTGGTGGGCAGGTGTTTCCTTCAGATGACCAGCATGCGCCAGTTATGCTGCTTCTCCACTCTGGAGAGAGAGAGAGGGGTTGCAAAAGGTCGAGCCCGAAAAATTGTACATCCCGACTAACCCTAAGGTGGTCCGTAGTCGGCGGCGTTAAGCAGTTGTTCCTTGAGCTCTGCACTCACGCGTAAAACTAATTCTCTTTCTGTTTCAAGTACCTACCTCAGGAAAAAGTAGACTTCCACGTTCTGGAGAGGGACAACCGGGAAGTAACAATCGGTCACACACACACACTTCTAAAAGCCCACGAAGCTCCTCTCTCCAATTATCTCCCATCTTCATCATCCTGCTTTCTACTTTTAGTTCTGTTATGATGGCACATAATAATAATAATAATAATAATAATAATAATAATAATAATAGGAATAAAATGGTAGTCATTACTTACAATATGGCATTGTTGGATGTGACGCTAAACTGTAGACAGCTGGAAGTGTTCGTTTCAATATCTATTGTTGAAATAATGGAATAAATGTAGTAGAAATAGATGAGAAGACAGCTGATGGTATAGATACACACAAATATATATATGTAGAGCACATTGCACCAAAGACTACACATAGATTACAACACTGACAACAGTGTCATACAGAGACAACAACGATACTACGTCATATTGCGTAATCAAGATGACATAGACGAATAGCAACAGAAACAACAACAACAGGGAATCGAATTCACACACACATATATGCGGACACATATGACCATATATACGCTGTACCTAGACACAACAACGAAATAAATAGTCAAGTAAGAGAAAAGTGTCTGCACAGAGGCATTAGGACAGTGAGAGCGGAATCTAAAGGATAGTCATCTTGTCTTCTTTATTTAGTTTTCCAGATATCTGGGACAGGTGTTGAATCATTCCTTTAACACGTATTTGTAGTTGATTCGATAAACAAAGCTTCTGTTATCAATCTCTCCCTATACCCTGTGGCATTAGATTTTAAAACTGTCATCCTATCCCATCCCATCATATTGTATGGTGGTGTGTAACTGCATGCAGTGAGTAGTATAGCTGAACTATTCTCTAGATTTCTTATCTTATTCGGGTCAACCAATCTAGATTTTGCTGCTAGGTTTTAATGCTCGGCTAGTCTGACTGACTGCCCCTGTTCTACTAGTTTGACCTATGTATTTGATCTGACAGTCATTGCGGGCAGGGTATTAGATAAACTAAATTGTTTTGTTTTGAAGGCTCCACAAGATTGATCCCTAAACGGAAGAAGCTTGTTTCTAATTGAGTTTGTGGGTTTGAGTGCCAGCCACTTTTATTTCTGCCTGCCTTGTTAAGAATTCTGCGTAAGGTCGCCGAGGATCCTTCCTTGTATGGAACTACCACTGATGATTTAAATTCCTTATTGTTGGTGTTGTCTTGCGCATGTTTGACATGCTGTCATCATTAATATTACTATTATTATTATTATTATTACCACTATCACTACTATCATTATTTTACTTTTACATTTCCTTACGTACTTTCTGACTAATTTATAAGGGTAATTATTAAGTTTCAAAGCTTCTCTTATATGCCTCACTTCCTGCTTGAGATTTTCCTTGATACTTATTGGGTTTTTCTACCGTACGACTTACACATTTCACTAATCCTATTTTTACTGAAATATGGGTGGGATGATCGGAAATGCAAATATCGGTTTGAACGTGTAGGTTTTTTCTGTAAACGCTAGTGTGTTTAAATTCCCACCTTCTTTCCTTTTTATGCTACAATCTAACATTGGAAGCTCCCCCACCTTTCCTGACTTTCCAATTCATAAGTGAATTGAATTGCCTCCACCTTCGAGTTGTTATGCTCAAATAGGAAGGAATAATGAAAACTATAAAACGAAAGTTTCGAAGTTTTTTTTTTAGTTACAATCGATTATATGATTGTGAACCATTTAGTAAATTGTGTTCGAAATTTTGTCATCCAGTAAATAATAATACTTTAGAAGGCGTTAATTGGTTAGAAACTAAAATAAAGTTACAAAAGTAGGTTGGGTGACGTAATCTAATTGATAGGGTTCAATGAAAAATGAATGAGAGTCAAGTTAATGATCTGAGTAGAATTCACTTGAAAATGAATGAGAGTCAAGTTAATACTATTATTATTATTATAGTTCCCTTGGGTTCCTAGTGGAACATAGGGCTTCAACTGCACGCCTCCACTTCTTTTTGTCTTCTGCTGTACTTTTCACTTGCATCCATGTTAATCCATACTGTTTCAGTTCTTCATCACACGATCTCCTCCATGTCACCCTTGGACGTCCCACTCGCCGCTTCCCTTTCGGGTTCCACTCGAGCAATCGCCTGACGCGCGATGTCACCCAACGGCCTCCTCAGCGAGTGTCCAATCCATCTCCACTTTCTCCTGCATATTTATTGAGCGATTGGTTCCTGTTTTGTTTGTTCCCATAGCTTCTTGTTTGTGATTGTTAAGTTAATAAGCTGAGTAGAATTCACTTAAAAATAAACGAAAATGGAGTTATCGACAGTCGTCATGACGGTAGAGATTTAATAGAGGGTGGGGTAGAAAATAATGCAATTAAGAAACAGACAAACAAAGAAGAAAGAGGTAAGACAAAATTACGTATTTGGTGTTAAGATAGATCAGGACCATTGTAGATTTAGATTAGTCCTGATCTATCTTAACACCAAATACGTAATTTTGTCTTACCTCTTTCTTCTTTGTTTGTCTGTTTCTTAAGTGCATTATTTTCTACCCCACCCTCTATTAAATCTCTACCGTCATGACGACTGTCGATAACTCCATTTTCGTTTATTTTTAAGTGAATTCTACTCAAACTATTAACTTTACTCTCATTCACTTTTCATTGAACCCTATCAATTAGATTACGTCACCCAACCTACTTTTGTAACTTTATTTTAGTTTCTAACCAATTAACGCCTTCTAAATTACGCAATTTGTTGTCAAAAATTAACAATTGCATAAAATAATAATACTGTTTCACTGTGTGTGATATATATCTAATAAGCAAGTTAATATAGAATTACCATGATATCACAGTGTACCCACTCCAGTTTTAGAGAAACATTCACGCCATTTTTTTGAAACTTTCTGTTATCTCCCCCACCCACTCCGCAGCTCCTAATCTACGCCTATCTCTGTGTTCTTTTCTGTGGTGGAGAAACAGGTCATCGGCTTAATCACTCCCCCGATTTCAGTTCTACCTAATTCATCTTGAGCAAGCTGAGTGGTATAATCAATTCACCTGACACAATGAGTATAGCTCACTAAAAGAACTAAGTACTTACAGCTGTTCTCTCTTGTCCTCTAAGAAATAATCAACTGAACACAACACCCAGATCAAACACACATACACAGACAAGCATACATGTGGATATAAAGTATAGCACGAGAGCATGCAATAGGAAATTTAGGAAAGAAAAGGGTTGGAGAGCGAGAGATCGAGAGTAGAAACAGCCATAGCGATAATGTATAGCAGTAATAATAATAATAGTAATATACCGTGGTAGCTAGACGTCTGCTGCGTTCCAACGCTTGTTTAGATAAATTTGCCAAATTCGCGTGTAGAGGATGGAGGTGCATACTACGGAACTGTATACATATATATACATACATATATAACAATGCAATCCAAATTTGCATATACATATATTTGTAAATGATATCAAAAATGAGGTAATATTAAAATATACTACTGAAAAATATCATTAGTAGATTGAGTATCATTAAAGAAATATTTGTTACATTCTAATGACAAGTCGACACATCGATCGATCACCACTACTTATTTTGTCTGCGCAACTCAGTGTTCTCAATGCATCCGATCATTAATTGTGTATATTTGTAACTCTCGTTTAAAATTTGACCTCTTTGCACACAAGTTATATAAGTGTAACTTCTGAGCATTATTTATTAATTTCACATGTTTGTTAACTAAAAAATCGTGTAACCTTGCAGGCTTGTTAAGATGTTCCCCACACATACACAATTACCTTTTAGAGAAGGAAAAAAGAATATTATTATTGTTTCCTTTAGTTCTTAGAGGAACATGGGGCTACAGTTGCTCGTCTTCATTGAGTCCGGTTCTCTGCCAACGTTTTCACCTGGCTCCACATCTGCTCATATGCTTTCATCTCATCTTCGCATCACCTCCTCCTCCTCAATGTCACCCTCACACTGACAACCAACTCGTCACTTCCCATTCGGCTGATTCCACTCGAGCAATAGCGTGTGATGTCACTCACTTCATGGTTGGTTTTCTCAAAGTATGGCCAGTCCAATCCACCTCAATTTCTTCCTGCATATTTCTTACAGAGTTGGTTCCTCCTGCCTTGGCTAGCTCATTGCCAGAGATCCATGTTGCTGATCTTTCCTGGCCGGTCATCTGATCTTCAGTAGTACTGAGTGAAGACATTTGTTGATCGATGAAGGTCTGTAGTTTGTTCAAAGTGTTCTTCATGACGCTCTAAGTCTCTGATCCGTATAGCAAGTAGCGCTGACTTCACACAGAAGTTGAAAATCCGGATCTAATTTCTCATGCTGAGTGCTGTTGATCTCCACACAGACTTACTTGACAGTAATGATTGCTTGCCTTGCTTTCCCAATCCTCGCTACTTTGATATCCCAATCAGTGCCGTCTGTGTGTAGTTAAGACGACCCTACCCACCCAAGTAGGTAGGTAAGTAAAGAAGGTTGCTTCTTTCAAATTTCTCCCATTTATGTTGATTGTTGTTGTTGCTGTTGGCCAGGAATCTTCATCACCTACCTCTGTTTTCTCTATGTTCACCTGAAGTCAAGTCGTATCTTTGATGCTTCTTCTGCCAACTTGTTGCTTTTCACTTGTATATCTTCCAGCGTTTGTGGGAAATCACACATATATCACATCGACGAAGTCCAGATCCTCCAAGATTTTTGTGTGGGGAAGCCTCATCTTCTTTTGCATATCTGATTTTCCAGTTTGATCATGGAGTGATATCATTTAGGAGAAACATTGAAAACCAGCCACAGGGAGTACCACTGGACAGCACTGTTTCGTCTTAATTTGGGGCTCTTCAGAAGTACGAACACAGCGGGGGTGGAATCTAGGATCTACCGGTTACAATTAAAGCTCGTAGACCATTCCATTCAACCACGAATATCCGAATTACAAACTAATTCTTGAAAATAGATCTGACAACAGAACATAGATGCCTGCAGTTCTAGTGGGAAGGGGTGACCAGTTAGCGGAGTCAACTAGATCCAAAGTTAGGACAAATACCCGCGAGCGATGACATTGATGGCTGGTGCCAGTCGCACTAAAATCACAAATTAGTAGAAGTTGGAATTCATAGGCTGGCCAATGAATCGTCTCCCAGTGGCTAAACGGTTTTACGAGTTTCAGTTGTAACCCTGGGTTCGAATCCCCGGGGGGTACGTACCGCCTATGAGTCACAAATTAGGATGGAACAGCTGTTTGGTACTTCCTAGTTGACTTTGAATTGTTCTCTAACTGATGTCAGCCCATGATAAAACTTGAAACCACTCAAATGCCTACAAACTGACTATTGAAAAATTTGAAAAAACATTGATAAAGAGGAATAAATGTTGGAAGAAATACTGATCACAGTCGATCAGAAGACCATTTGTAGTTCGAATAATCCAGTGATAGGGACTTTCAGTGACACTGGATAACATCAGTTCGAATCTGTTAAGAGAAATTAGATCCATTAAGGTTAAAGACAAGCCTAGTTGATGAATACCAATTAGCAAGAAACATTGGTACAAGACCTCCCGATGGCCACCTTCACAATCATCCAACCATCAGATAAAGTGGTTTTCACTACCAACATTGAAACGATGCTAAACTAATTCATTAACACCAACCAATGAATTTAATTGGTGGATGGACGCGCATTTTATCCTCTTTGGGACTCGTCATCTGGATGTACCTGCATTCCACAGTGAGTGATTATGTTCCCACCGAGACTCGAACCCAGTGCCCATCGGTTCAAAAGCCAAAAAGTTATCCACTAGACCAATTGGGCCACAAGAGCCACCTCTTGTGCAACGGGACATATTAATTATTTAATTGAATTTTAGATTTTCCTGTCAGTTAGAGAACTGCTGTGACAGCGCCAGAAAGTGATTTTCCCTACTCTTTTACTCTTAAGAGTGATCTATTCAACCAATCGGTAGATATGAAAAATGATGATGACAAATGACAAATAATCTAAAACTTCGATACGATTGTTATACAACGTCAATCGATTAATCTCATTATGATTTTCTAGTAGTTCTAATTGGGATTTTATAGTCAGAACGAGCTGGATTCAGGAAAGGCAAATCGTGTGCGTGGATCAAATTGCAATTCTAGACGTCATTATCATTATCGAACAGAGAGGTCATAGAATGGCAGTCAAATCTCTACTATATCAACTTCATCAACTTTGAAAAGGCCTTCGACAGTGTTGACCACGAAGTAATTCGGAAAATACTTCAACACTATGGGGGGGGGAAGTGCCTAAAATCTTCGTCAGTCTCATTCAACAACTATATGACAGTGCTACCACATGCCAAGTGATCCTCAAAACGGAAAACTCAAAGAATCTTTTGTAGTGAAGACAGGAGTAAGACAAAGCTGCCTGCTTGCTACCCATCAGCGATATTTCTCATTGTAGTTGACTGGATTATACCGCACATCGTGTATGACATGGGGATCGAGAAGACAGGGACACATTTGACTGATAAGAAGACTCTAGAAGATCTACACGCAAAGGACGATTTATGTCTAAAGCCACATAAATTCGAAGACATTCATTCCTCTGAAATCAGTTTGGAAATCATCTGCACTCCGCCTCAGCATACAAACAATAAAATTCGGTTTTTCAACATCAATGTTAAGTCGGTCAATTCTCCTCTATATGGATCAGAAACTTGGCGTAAACATCACAAAAAGCATTTCCAACAGATTGCTATCGCGCGCCATACTGAAGATGAGATATAACCCAGAGAGTATCAGTGATAAGAAACTCTTGGAACGAGCCAACCAGGAACGTATTACTCAGCAAATATGGCGAAAAAAAGTGCAGATAGATCAGACACACACTAAGGAGAACGTCAGGTGCCACTGCTCAAGTGGATCCCGAATAGGGAACGAAGACTTGAGTGTGTATCCAAGGCTAACATGGAGAAGATCATGTGAAGAGGACTTGATAGTTTATGGGCAATTTTAAGGTCAGATAAGGAGGATTATAGGGAACACACAATTTCTAACAAAACTTACCACATGTGAACCTGAACCAGAGGAGCTACTATCACCAACCGAGGATAATCCACTTGTTGATGATGACGTTATATTCGATGCTGTAGTCATCTCTGATGGATGATCAACACCACCATACTTCGTTGAGGTACCACCACCAACACCACCGCCAGCGGTATCACAAACAATAAAATCATCAGTTCCACCTTCAGGATATCGACGTGTTTGAGGCCTATTCAGAAATCAAGCAAAAAAAACACACAACATAGATACAGCTTTATAATTGGTGTGACAACATTAATTCCTAACTGAAACTGTTCTTTAATTGTATTCAAAAACTTTGACATCAGTCCAGACGTTCGTTATTCTTTGCTGAAGACGACGTTGTAAACCTTATTGGTCAAGGGTTTGAAAAACACACTTCACTATTAGCCACGCAGAGTTTCATAAACACCTTGAGCAGCAATCTTTGTATGTTTGGCATGCAATTCGCCCCTGTAAAATGCAAGATGCTGCTACAGGACTGGACTACGTCAACTCCTAGCTTAGTGATAGGGAGTGAAGTTGTATCAGCACCAACGGATTGATTGGTGACGAAATCTCAGCACGGATCCAAAAAGCTCGAGCTGCTTTCGCTAACTTACACTATCTTTGCCGTAGGCGTGACATCCAGCTATCAACCAAGGGACGTGTATACTGCTCAGCAGTTCGCTCCATCCTTCTCTATGGCTCTGAAACATGGCCAATACGAGTTGAAGACATGAAAAGGTTGACTGTTTTTGATCACAGATGTCTACGATCTCTTTCTCACGTTAGGTGGCATAAAAAGGTAAGTAATGTTGACGTTAGGCGTAGAGTGTTGGGCAAAGAGGGAAAATCAATCGACGAGGCTATAAAGTTACATAGATTGAGATGGCTAGATCGCGTGTTGCGCATGCCTAACCATCGCCTTCCCCGACAGGCGTTACTAACTGATATAGGTGCAGGTTGGAAAAGAGTAAGTGGTGGCCAAACAAAAACATGGCCTCATCAATCCATGAAATCCCTGACAGTTAAACTGAGTCAGGTAGGGAGATGCAGACTTCCGGGTTGGGGCCCACCCTCGGGACTCTAAGAATCAATGGCTGGAGACAATAGGTGACATGGCTCAAAATCGTTGTCAATGGCTTACGCAGATGTATTCAGTCTCTGTAATCTTTATTGATATTCCTTTCTACCATTACTCATTCTGTTTCACTCTTATACTTGTCAAAACTCTATTGATTCTCTTCACTCATCTTCTTGTCTACCTTTGTGTGCTCTTTGGAACGTGGCAACTCGAACTGCTGCACTTCGGTGCCAAGTTCTATGTTGAATCTAGACAGACAGACAGATTAGCCACGCGTGGAGTTTATAGTCCAAGTGTGAGATTATATTATGTACGTAGGTGACTTGATACAGCGGCTGTGTGTGTGTACATCTTCGTGCGTTTATTATTCTCAGTTGTTATAGGTTAAGAGTAAATATCAAGAGGCTCTCATCGATCAAAGGACATGTGTGTACTGCTCAGCAGCAGTTCGCTCTGTCCTCCTTTATGGCTGGCTGTGAGACATGACCATTGAGAGTGGAAGACATGAAAAGCCAGGCTTGCTGTCTTTGATCATAGGTGCCTGCGTCCTATCTCCCAAGTGTGTGCAGTGGTATAATAGGGTGAGCAATATTGAAGTTAGGCTTCATTCGAGTGCTAGGTAAGGATATGTGTTACGTATGCCTAGCCATCCTTTTCCTCGACGGGCAATGTTAGCTGACATAGCACGAATCAGGTTGGAAAAGATCTCTAGTGGTGGTCAGACAGAAACTTGGAATCAGTTCATGAAATATTTCACAGTTAGTTTGAGCCAGTCAGCCAACCACGTAGGGAGGTGTAGACTGTCAAACTGGTTAAGGTCCTCGGAATTCTAAGAAGTAATGGCTGAGACAATTAATGATGCGGCTAGAAATCCTTTTGCAATAACACTGATTCATTCACTCTCTGTGATCGTGTATATCAAATAAAACCCTATTATATGTCTGTCTGTACTTCTCTCAACCCACTTATTGATTAACGACTTGATTTCCTCTCACCCTACTTGTGACCTATAAAGTCCTATTGGTTGTTCCCTGTTTAATTTATCGATGACATTAGTACCTCTCAAGGTCATTTCAAACATATATACATACCCGAGTGCTATCAATCCTTTTTGCCTATTGTTTTGAGACAGTAAAAGTCCTCTAACCAACGTCCAGTCATCTCTTCTATCTTTAACGTGCCGACGGTGTTATTGATGTTGTTGTTGACGTGCGATTAGGATGGATTAGCCAGCGCATTAAGTTAGTATTCGCTCATAGTCTTCTAGTTCATAGTCCCGGTTATAAAACTTTGTCTGGCACATGGGATGACAAGTTGAACCGTTACACTTTTGCGGTCAGTCGGTTTTCGACATAGAACTTTGCACTTATGTGCGGCAGTTCAAGTCGCCACACTCCATGTAGTACACAAAGAAAGAGAAGAAAGTAGAAGAAATGCATAACAGAGACAGTAAACAGAGGTGTGAGACAAAGGAATAGTAATAACGAAGAACAATATAGTTCCATTGGAAATCATAAGTCACAAGGAGTGGATGCATCTGTGCCATCCATTGAGAACGATTTGTAGCCATATCACTAATTGTCTCCAGCCTTCATTGGTTTTTACCATCCCGAGGACCCCAACCAGTCAGCAGGTCTACACCTTCCTACGTGGCTTACACTATCTGTTGTAGATTTCATTGACTGATGAAGCCATGTTTTGGCCTGACCAATACTAGCTGCTTTTTTCAACCATGATCCTATATCAGCTAACATTGCCCATTGTCGAGGAAGGCGATGATTAGGTATACGTAACACATTTACTAACCTTCTCAGTCGATGTAATTTCACAGCCTCATCGATTGATTTCCCCACCTTACCTAGCACTCGACTGAAGCCTAACCTCAATATTCCACACCTTATTAACCAACCAGGAACTGATTGTGAAACAAATAGGCAGGAAGAAATGGAGATGGATTGGCTGGCAATACTCTGAGGAAACCATCAAGTGACATCACTAGACAAGCCATCGCTCGAGTGGAACCCGAAAGGGAAGCGGCGAGTTGGTCGTCATCGCAAGGGTGACTTGGAGGTCATGTGAAGAGGAGATGAAAACGTGTGGGCAGACATGGAGCCAGGTGAAAACTCTAGCAGAGAACCGAACGCAATGGAGACGCACGGCTGAAGCCCTATGTTTCTCTAGGAATTAAAGGAAATAATAATATGGATTTCGTTGACTGATGAAGCCATGTTTTCGTCTGACCACCATCACTAGCCCACTCTTTTCCAACCTGATCCATCCTATGTCAGTCAGCTAACATTGATCGTCTCTATACACTCTCACAAAAACACACCGACAGGATATATATATATATATATATATGTAAATATATTCGACAGGAAACACAAGACAATTTTACTTACCGACGCATTGACTCCAAGTCGTATTCAACTTCATCAGCATACCATGGTGGTAGATTGACTAAATTTTCAATATCTAATTCAATAATCTCTTTCGGTGTTGCTATTGCTATTGCATTGAAGTTAACCTGAATATATATAGAATGATCAAATCAAAGAAGACAGTGTGTGTTATATAAAAAGAAGAAGAAGACATTAAAATACTTCAACAGTTGTATAATTTTTACGAGTTGGTCATGGATGGATATCAGTTACAGAACCACTGAAAACCAGGAAGTACTGGACAGCCGTCTCATCCTAGTTTTGGGAATCATCGGCAGTACGCACCCACTGGGATTCGAACCCGGTTATAAGACAACCTGGGTCGTAGACCATTGAGCCACTGGAACCCGATTCAATGGCCAGTGCATGAATTCTAACTTCTACCAATTCGTGATTTAGCGTGACCCCAACCATTGTCGTAGGTGGGACATCCATCCTCACACGTGACATCTAATTGGACCTCACTGGTCACGACTTCTCACCAGAACTCCAGGAAGCTCCATCCTGTAGCAAGTCACTAGCAAGCATCAGATTAATTTTCTATAGTTTGGTTTATAAGGGTTAGTTATGTTTTTACGAGTTGGTTCTCTAACTGATATCAATCCGTGATATGAGCTAACAAAAGCGCACACAAAGAACAAGCCCATTCCTTCTCCTACCCATGCGCATCTTCGATGTGCCACCAAGTTGTACACACAATGAATGATTGTGATGTGTATGAAATTCTAGACCTTAGATATGCTGAAGAAAATTTGTAGCTCAGGTGGATGATTTTGATGTGGTTGTGTTCTTTCTGTCCCAGTCGAATTGATGTCCGTGCTTGACATTCTTCAAATATCAGATAGAGGAAATAACAAAAATGTTAGAAAATTTTTAGAAGCCTGACTGGTATTCCAGTGAATCGTCAATCAATAGACACATCGAGATTGACAAAATTTATCAACCCATAAGAAAAACACCTCACACACACACAAAGGGTCAAAGTTCAATTCAAAGAAACAATCAGTTCGAATACAAGTAGCCTAGATGGTGTGAAAACACACAAAAACAACCAATCACGTTCAAGGTTACCGATCAGGAGAGATGATTAATAAACTCGTGGAGAAATCTAAAAGCTCACTTCAAAATGAAGTATGCGCTGAAGATGCCACCTAGTAGGATGATGAAAGCTTCGCGAATTAACTATCCAGCTCAGAGAACACAAGCACATCAAAAAATTCCAGACCTTATATATACGACAACTACCCATTCAAAGTTTTCCCTGATAAACTTGAATTCATTGACAATAGAAAAGATGTTAGAAGAGCATTAGGAGCCGAGTTAAACTTTAAGCACCACTAACTACCAATCAGCAAATGACCTCAAAACGCACCAATCACGTGAAGCAGGCATTTTTGTGTATAGAATGCATATATTTATGAAAAAAATGCATAAAAACTGTATTAAGGCGTTACAAAGGATACCTTCCTCTTACATGTGATAAAAATAGCTGTCAGTTTAGCATAGGAGTATCAACAGAGAATAATTCCATTGTGGGTAAAATTTGTTTTGATAAAGTCTCACAGTGTGTTATACAGTAATATTTACTGAGCAGTAGATTGTGCTCGAAACGTCATCAGCGAATATTACTTACTGCATAACACTGTGAGACTTTATCAAAGTAAATTTTACCCACAATGGAATTATACTCCACCACAGTGCACAAGTAGTATTCTTAAATCAATAGAGCAATTTAATCACATTCCATGCATGTAATTATTTAGGTCTATCTAACCCTCACAATAACCCTAATCTTACCTGAACCTAACCCTAACGAGAAAATATCCCTACGCTGACTGTAATTTAAGTCGAACCAACCCTAATGTCGCCTTTATTAAGTTAACCTAACCCTAACTTGTTCTTGGCTTGCAGCACAACTTAATCTTTCCCAAACCTAAGCTGAAACTTGTCAGATATCCCATTTACTAACATAACACTTCGATGAGCATATTTTATTGATGATGATGACAACATTATTTGCCAGGTTTCACTAACTTGCTTAATGAGTGTTTCAAGGTCATTGGTGTAGTTGCACTCAATTGGTAGTTAGTGAGGCTTAAAATTTAACTTTGCCGCTTTAGCGAAAAAGTAGGCCATCAGTACATGCTGACACAGACATACATTGAAATACTTTTTAAATAAATTCAATCTATCTACTCATGAGTAGTTGATATATTTCCCCAAAAAACTTTACGATTAAAAATACGATACACCAGAGATATTCACAGTATATATACAAAATAGAGGGAAAATTAATATTACATTGATTTGTTAAATATATAATAAAAGGCAGCTTTAGCATAGACAATTAAGCGTATTAAACACATCTATGAGAAATGCTAATCATCACCCAAAACTAGCTAACTCACTAACTAACTGGCTCAATTAACAATAGCGTAAAATACATAAACAGAGCATTTGAACAGATGCACGCAGACATAGAGCTTACCACCATGGCCTTTATTTATATTTAGTTTGATGTAAAAGGCATAGGAGAACGGCATTATCATATATAATGTAAATATATACATAAAACCACATTATATATACATATCTGAAGATAAAATATTCAAAAGAATGGATACTGAACAAAGAGTACTCTTTTCGATAACGCCTTCATCATCAGGCTCTTCAGTTATATATACATTACAGTGAATGAATGAATTAGTGTTATGAACAACATTAATGCCGTTTAAATAACATCGAATCAATAATAATAATACCAATGGATTACAGTTCAATAGCATCACCATAAAATAAGCTGAATGTCAGAAATATTAGGAAAGATAATATTACAAATTCATGAATTTATAGTCTCCACTGAAGGCCGGTCAGGTTAGTAGTAGGGGTTGGACTTGCTTCTTTTGAACACGGAGCACTGGTTGTTTCAGGAGAATCGCAATAGCCTCTGCTGTTTAGAGCATGGGGTGCTTCGACAATTTTGGCAATTTATTAGGCACCCGGTATATGATAGAGAAGGATTCTTCAATGCTGGCTGGCTTTGTGACCGGTTTGGACCAGATGGTCTAATATCAAGCTGTTAATAGTTTTCACTACATCTTTACTTAGCCATAGTGGGAGATGTTCTCGAGCGAGCACAAAAAATCAAGTTCCTAGAGCAACGGCCAATATAACTCGCTCTACCACAAGCGCAGTTGAATTGGTAGATACAATGAGAAGTGGCTAGTCTAGGTACTTCATCTTTCAATCAAGGAATCACCATCGGTCGTGTAGAGAATAAGACGTGTAGTTCGCCAGCATTAAAAGTTCTTTGAACTGATTTTCTTAATTTCCTCGTAATTATCTCACTTGGTATATCGCCCTTGAATTGTAGTCGTATGTATATAAAGTGGCTTTTTGTTTACAGAGAGTGAGTAGTCCTTTTCCGCCACTTTCTTTGTCATGTGTTTCTTGATAAATTTTTCGGGATAGCTATTTTCGATTAAAGTATCATAAACAATGCATAATTCATCTTCAGTTACTTCTTCTGAGCATATAGCTCTAACTCTCAGCCACAGAGTTCCTCACCAAAGTGAAAAGGATAATGCCAACTTCTAACGCCTACAACCTGACTGACTGGTGAACACATAGAGGTCTACCTGATTCCAAACCTATGGAGTACATGGGCACCACAATATATGAACGGGCTAAATAGCGAATGAACCTGGCTTCGTCTCCTGGTATCATAGGAACGTAGCTCCTGACGCTGGTTCACTGTTTTGGGCGTCAAACTTCAAGAAACAAGAACGTTCAACCTTTATCTTTACCTTGGCTATATCATAACACAGTCTATTTTCTTTGAATAAAGCGAGAACGATAGCGGTTTGTGTAGAATAAGACGGTACCATCTCATTGTTTATTTCACTGGCCTCTCTCATCATCTGCGTAGATAGCCCTAGAGAAATTATTAAGGTTATGTACAGAAACAATTATAACATACAAATTTACATGATGTCAGTTGACCTGAGGCTCCAAACTTAATAAACACTACTCGTAAAATTCTGTCTCTGTCTGTCTGGATTCAACATAGAACTTGGCACCGAAGTGCAGCACTTCGAGTTGCCACGTTCCAAATAGCACAAAAAGGTAGACAAGATGGATGAGTGAAGAGAATCAATAGAGTTTCGACAAGTATAAGAGTGAAACAGAATGAATGAGTAATGGTAGAAAGGAATATGAAAGATTACAGAGACTGAATACATCTGCGTAAGCCATTGACAACGATTTTGAGCCATGTCACCTATTGTCTCCAGCCCTTGATTCTTAGAGTCCCGAGGGCGGGCCCCAACCCGGAAGTCTGCATCTCCCTACCTGACTCAGTTTAACTGTCAAGGATTTCATGGATTGATGAGGCCATGTTTTTGTTAGGCCATCACTTACTCTTTTCCAACCTGCACCTATATCCCACCATATCGTGAATTGGCAGAAGTTGGAATTCATGAGCTGGCCATTGGATAGGTTCCCTGTAGCTTGATGGTCTACGAGCTCGCCTTGTAACCAGAAGGTCGTGGATTCGAATCTCTGTGTTGGGTGCGTCCTTATGAAGAGTCTCAAACAAGGCCGACGAAACAGTTGTCCAGTACTCCCAGCTGGTTTTCCAATGGTTCTCTAACTGCTGTCAGCTCATGATGAAATCCTCCAATCATGTTTTTGTCTATCCAAAATTCTTGTTTTAATCCTTATTTGTATTACACAACTTCAATCATATTATTCGTTATTATTTTGACCTTTGATGGGGATAGGAAATAGTTGTAGAACATTGTCAACGCGCCTTTGTTCACACGAATGTACAGCCCCTTTCGTTGATGACTTCGTCCAAAAGTTTAAAAAAAGGAAGATAATTTTCCTTGCTGCAACCATCTTTTTTCTCTTTTCTTATGGTCTAATGGTGTGTGTAGATTCTGCAGATTAAAGGGCCCTGTAGAGGTTGACCCGAATAGACAAAAGAAGTGTAGTTTACAAAATACCTTGTAATGACTGTGAGGGAAGTCAACTACATAGGTCAAACGAGTAGATCGGGTGGGGATAGTCAGATTATCAGAACATAAGAATTTAGCTATGGTTAGAATGATTGATCCCGTGTAGACATGAGTGTACTGTATGCATTAACACACAACCACATAATAGGGTGGGGCAGAGTTACAATTCTAAAAAGTAGTATAGATAGATGGAGGGGGAGAGAAGCTGATCACTGAATCTTTGTTCATAGAATCTACACCCAATACATGTATTAGTAGGAATGAATCATCTACGATACCAGAGACATGCGAAGTATTACTACCAATCAAATCAAGGAGATGAGAAATAACGGAATTATATCAACGAAGTCAGAAAGTTGTGTGAGTAACTAGATAATCATGATTATGAACAGCAATAAATTGTGTGCTCGAAATTTCATTAGTAAGTATTACCGTATGCCACAGGAGTGGACTACACACCGACCGCGAGCTTGAAGATAGGCAGGAGTGGAGTGGTAGAGCGTGTTGTCCACTTCACTTATTTGGGGAGTTGCATCAGACAACGTCAGAGGGTCGATCGGTGACGAAATCTCAGCACGGACACAGAAGGTTCGTTCGGTATTTATTTACCTGCACACTTACACCATCTCTGGCTTAGTGGAAATGATATCCGGCTGGCTATCGACGAAAGGACGTGTATACTGCTCAGTAGTTTGCTCTGTGAGACATGGCCATTGAGAGTGGAAGACACGAAATCGCTAGCCGTCTTTCAGCATAGGGGTTTACGTTCTATCTCCTGTGTTAAGTGGTATAATAAGGTGAGTAATATTGAGGTTAGGTTTTGGTCGAAAGCTAGCTATGTGGGAGGGGAAATCAATCGCCGGGGTTGTGAAGTTACATCGGTTGAGATGGTTAGGGACACGTGTTACGCATGCCTGCCTAGCCATCGCCTCCCTTGACCAACAGGCGACGTTAGCTGACATAGGATCAGGTTGAAAAAAGGAGCTAGTATTGGTCAAACCAAAACATGGCTTTATCAGTCAGTCAAATCAAAAACACATAGTCTGAACCACGTAGGAAGGTGTAGACCTCCTGGTTGAGGTCCTCGGGAAGGTAAAAATCAATGGCTGGAGACAATTATAGGTGATATGGCTCAAAATCCTTGTCAATGGCTGTCGCAGGTGCATCCAATACGTATGATTTATAATATCCAATAAAATTCTATTGTTCTTCCATATTACTATTCTTCCTGCCTCAATAACACTTCTGTCTACTATCTGTCTATCACTTTTGAATCTCTCTTTACTATCTTCTCTTGCTTTGTGCGTTATATGACTGACTGACTGGTTTCAACGTAGAATTTTGCACCGATGTGGACCAGTTTGAGTCGCCACACTTCACTCAGCACAAAAAGCAAGAAAATAAAATAAAAAAGAAATGCAAAACAGAGACAGAAAACGGAGATATGAGACAAAAAGAATAGCGATATCGAAGAACCATATAGTTTTATTGGATATTATAAGTCACAAGGAGTGGATGCATCTGCGCGAGACACTGACAACGATTTCGAGCCACATCACCAATTGTCTCCAGTCTTCATTGGTTTTTACCATCCCGAGGACCCCAACCAGTCGGGAAGTCTACATCATCCTACGTGCCTGGCTGGCTTAAACTAACTGTTGTAGATTTCATTGACTGATGAATCCATGTTTTGGTTTGACAACCACTAGCTCTTTTTTCAACCTGATCCTATGTCAGAGGCAAACATTGTCCATCGAGGAAGGCGCTATACAGAGTGCAACAACTCAGACTAATGCACACCTGTGCAAAGTTCTACGCCGAAACCAGTCAGTCATTACCATAAAACACCGTGAGATCAAATAAATCTGATCTATGATGGCATCATACTCTAACACAGCTCCCAAATTCCATTGTTATATCATTATATAATTGCCCTTACAACTATTAATGTGGTGAGAGCTGTCTGTAAGTCAAAATTGTAGACACCAATTCACGTGAATGTTTACGTCGCGAATCGGGGTCACGAGAAAAAACAATAACAAAGCCTAACCTTGAGGAACTCAACAACCAATCACAACAGACTTAACATGTGCAAATACGATTCGCAGATATATGGCTTAACTTTGTAAGCAACGGTTACAGGCAGTACAGAATAACCTTCAGCAAGAAAACAACCAATCAGAAGATGTTGCTACTCCACTGACAATTATTATTATTATTGTTCCCTTGGGTTCCTAGTGGAACATAGGGCTTCAACTACACGCCTCCACTTGCTTCTATCTTGTGCTGTACTTTTCACCTGCATCCATGTTAATCCATACTGTTTCATCTCCTCCTCACACGATCTCCTCCATGTCACCCTTGGACGTCCCACTCGCCGCTTCCCTTTCGGGTTCCACTCGAGCAATGGCCTGACGCGCGATGTCACCCAACGGCCTCCTCAGCGAGTGAGTGTCCAATCCATCTCCACTTTCTCCTGCATATTCGTTGGGCGATTGGTTCTTGTTTTGTTTGTTCCCATAGCTTCTTGTTGGTTCTTGTTCTTTCCGGCCATCTAATCTTCAGTATGGGGCGAAGACAGTTGACCTTTATCAACAACTGTCTTCGTTCTATACTGAAGATCAGATGGCCGGAAAGAACAAGAACCAACAAGAAGCTATGGGAACAAACAAAACAAGAACCAATCGCCCAACGAATATGCAGGAGAAAGTGGAGATGGATTGGACACTCGCTGAGGAGGCCGTTGGGTGTCTTCTGTCATTACACTAATGCTTTTTAAAACGTATTGACAAATACTGGTGAGGTAGAAAGTTCCGAAAAACATTATACGTTAATTACCTGATTAATACACATAGCAATAAGTGGATCATGTTCTTTATGAATAAGGCGAACAGCATCATCTAGGAGTAAAGCAGTTGAATTTGTTTGATTTCCACTTGAAGCTTGAGATTGCTGTTGTTGTTGTGTACGAGTTTGTTTTCCTGAGGATTTTGACATATCCGTCTAGAAGGTAAAAATACAACAAACAAACAAACAGAAATTTATGAAGATTTGATTGGATATAAATTTCACATTTTTACCATGAGCAGAGATCTAGATGGAAAAATCAGCTAAAATCAAGGTGAATTGTGGACAGTTCTATAAGTGGCACACTCACAAATTCATGAATAATCCTCACTGAGACATTCATGAAAATAAAAAAAAACACGTTGTTCAGGGAAGATGCTCTTTTTGGAGAAGTCATTTCCCTCTTCAGCTGTACAGTTACATTCATATACAACTATTTTTCACGAAACAGGGTTGTAAGATCAATTCAATTCCCATCCTTGAATCAAGTCAACCTGTCCCGGATCAGCCTACCGTTGTTGCAACCCAATTATCCATACCTAATGTGTCTATCCCCCTTTGTTTAATGATCCCTTTAGTCAGACAGTTGAACTCATGACCCAATCAGAGTATTTTTGTGAACTGTTATTTTGCTGACCCATGTCTTATTTTGTACTATTCTGTCGAGTTTATCTTATTTATTGATTGGTTAAGTAGCCAATTCGATCTTTGTGCCTATGCTTTGTCTATCTCTTACTTGGGTTCATTCTTCTACTGACTGCTTACCTGAACGGTCGTGTCTGATTCCGGCTAGTTCGCAATTTCGGCTTTAACGTTATTCCGCTCTGATAGCGGTTCCTTGCTTTCTGTTAAGCGTTGTGTTTTGTACTCTTGAAACCGTTAAGGTTTGTTGTATATATAATTATTGATTTGTTTATTTATAGTACCGTAGAAACAGTGACCGGCTTCTTGTTTGTTCTCGACCGGGATAGCCTTTATCTAAGCGTGACTTAATTTCAAGCGATATTGCGCTTACAAGGGTAGTCACAAAAGTGATGAGTTGTCATAATCATAGTCGTAAATATTAGTCAATGAGTGCATGAGATGAGTTGAGTAAGTGCATTCGAGTTACGTAATAAGATGAATAATATAATGAGTGAGTTGTAATCAGGGTGTACACGTAGAAAACAAGGGAAACATAGAATTATGTCAGAGTTCTAAGTAAATAAACAGTTAGGATACCAAACAAAAATCAGGACATTAGAAATCAACAAGGTTGGTACCATGATAGCAGAAGTGGTTGAATAATGACTATTTCGCATGCAGACCTGCTGTTTTTCGAATTCAGTGGCTAAGGCTTAAAAAATGCAAAGGAGACGAAGGTGTGTTGCTTTCGGCAGGTCGTTATTCTTCACTTTGTAGATAGATTACTTTGAAGGAGGAGGCATTTGTTGTGAGATGGAATGATCAATGCTGACAAGGTGTTCGATTATCGAACTCCTTACTGAGTCACTACTACCCTTCTGTAACTATGTGAGATAGAGTTTTTCAACCGTTTAGGACGTGTTGAATGACCAATATACTTGGCTCCACAAGAACAGGTGGACTGATATATCTACATAGAAGTGGTCAGATAGCAAGATCTCCTTCTGCAGACTAACAGACGACTGGGGAACACATTTTTAGCATTTCTGTGAGGAATGCTCTGCTCAAAGATGATGAAATTCTCTTAAGGATATCGCAGGTTAAGTCTCCCTTGAAATCCAGGTTCATGTAAAGCCTCTTTTTCGAAATAAGTAATGTTTCATTCCGCTGGACTTTTGGTTTGATATTCTTCTTGATGAATCTTGGTGAGTATCCATCCATCCATCACATTACGCTACTTAACACGGAACATAGAACACAAAACCTAACACATTATTTATCCAGGCTTGACCCACTGGATTTCGAACCCAAGACCTCCAGGTTACAAGGAAAGCTCGTAGACCATTCATCAGTCCAGCTACATTAAGACTTGACTCCTCCTCAATGGCCAACTCATGAATTCTAACTTCTACCAATTACCGAGGCTGGCACCGGCCACCAATATCATCCGTGGCAAGAGTAATGTTTTGTAATTAATAGTGTTCTCTGAGGAACTGGTTGGTTTAGTTGCGGAGCTTTCGTCGTCCCCCTTCTGGACAACATCCCCCTTCAGCGCAGTATTTAGCATAAAGTGAACTGATTTAAATTTTTCCCATGAGTGGTGATAGAATTGCGTCTCCCGGTAACCATCTTTACATCTGTATTGATCATTTTCTATTGACTTGGATTTTAAACTTTCTCGTCACATGTGATTTACTTTCTATTGTTAGTTGGTATATTTGGTCTATATAAACGTGTTTGTTAATTGCATATTCGTTCAAATACCAGGCTTCTAGGAATTTCCTGACTGCACTTTTGGTGTTTCATCTGTCTAAATTTTCCACATTATCCTATTCAAACTGATGTCCATAATTATCTGTATGCATTGATATGAAAGAATATATATCATGTATTTTCACAGCTGAATTGTTTTCCTGGATTTTGATTCAAAGGGGACGCCCACTTTGGTCGATGTAATGCCTGAAGATGTTGTCCAGAAGGACGAATAAAACTTCGCAACTAAACCAACGAGCTCAGAGAACACTATTAATTACAAATCATCCACCTGAGCTACAAATCTTCTCGATTATTTCAAGAGTAATGTTTCTCGCTCCTAGTCAGTGGGTTCGTACTTTCGATGAGTCTCAAACCGGTGGGGCGAAACAGCCGCGTGTGCAGTACTCTCTATTTGGTTTTCAAATGATCCGCTCTCTCTAACTGATATCAATCCGTGTGTGGTCAAACCATCTCTATTACTTCTGAATATTTGTTGAAGAATAAGTTATTGCTTGACTGTCAGCCAAAGTTCCTCGTTCGTTGATCCTTTCTGACCAGCCATTTGACCAGCTCAATACTCAAGATCAAATGGCCGGAAAGGATCAGCAACAAAGATCTCTGGGAGCGAACCAACCAGGAACCGATTGTGAAACAAATAGGCAGGAAGAAATGGAGATGGATTGGCTGGACATACTCTGAGGAAACCATCAAGTGAGTGACATCACTAGACAAGCCATTGCTCGAGTGGAACCCGAAAGGGAAGCGGCGAGTTGGTCGTCAGTGCAAGGGTGACTTGGAGGAGGTCATGTGAAGAGGAGATGAAAGCATGTGGGCAGACCTGGAGCCAGGTGAAAACTCTAGCAGAGAACCGAACGCAATGGAGACGCATGGCTGAAGCCCTATGTTCCTCTAGGAATTAAAGGAAATAATAAATAAATAAATAAATAATTTGATCTTCAGTATGGAATCTAGTTTTAGTAATCGGCTCTAAACCTGAAGCCCACAACAATAAATACCATCCCCCAAAATCGCTACTGGAACTTCAAATCACACAAAAAGAAAAAGAATTAAAATTATTATAATTCCTTACCAGTAGAACACCTCCAGGAGTAGTGCTGGTGGTGGTGCTAGGATTAGGAGTATTAGCGCCAGCCATACCAATATTAGAAGTAGAAGATGTAATACCCTTTAAATTCAATGATGATGTTGATTTAGCCATCCCAGATAAAATGTTCGAGGATCCAGTTGGCAAGGAGAATTTAATCTGTGATGTAATTGTCGATTGGACAACGCATGGTTTACGGAATATATGTCGTAGAAACATGTCATCCACTTCTGGTTGTCTTACCAGATAACACCATAAACATTTTACAGGTAAAGAGAAGGGATCATGTGTTCTAGATTAAAAGTTTCAAAAAAAAATATACAAACAGATATACATCAAAAGGATAATATAATCATAAAATAAATCAATAGTCAAAAATTGAAATCAATATTTAAAATCAATAGCTAACTGAATAGGTAGAAGTGTTTATTTCACAAATTTGGATGTAGTTTACGTTGTGGTCAGGAAATAATCTCATTGGACAGTTTTTTTAACCTCTGGTCAAGCATCAGCCAATCACAACGATTTATTCTCCTGTGACTTAGCGAAGCTCTGTTGTGACTAAGAATGTAATACTATGATGTATGTTTTTCCCTAATAGACTTCCGTTACCAGGTCTCTAATCTTCTACCATTGGAATATCGACTCCAAATGCATCTACCAATTCACTTGCACTTGAGGAAGCGATACTGATAATATTTTATTTTGTTTGAGTGAATGAGGTTGATTTTGACCTTGTACTGTCTTTGAGAATTGTTTGGTGCGTGATTGTTGCTGTGATAGAGTTTTGATCCCACCTTGTTAGGTATATTCTACTTGATTCTAGGGTACCTCTCATGATCTAATTCTGGTTAACGAATCTTGTTCTACAGCACTTATTTTGTACTTAAAATGTTCTCTTGACTCTATAGTCGCCTAACGGCATTGTTAGGGGAATTATTACTATTAGTTCCTAGAGGAACATAGGGCTTCAACCGCACATCTCCACTGCCTTCGGATCTCCGCTAACGTTTTCACCCACGTCTACCTACATGCTTTCATCTCTTCTTCCTGCACATTTGTTGCACAATCGGCTCCTGCTGGGTGTATTCGCTCCCAGAGATCCCTATTGCTGGTCCTTTTTGGCCGGCCATCTGATCTTGAGTATTGAGCGGAGACAGCTGTTGTTTGTAGGTCTGTAGTTTGTTTGAAGTTCAATTGGTGACGCATCAATTCTCTGATCCGTGTAGCGACTTGCACTGATTTCACATTGCAGTTGAAAATCCGGATATTATTTTCGATGCTGAGTAGTGCTGTTGATTTTCACACAGAAGTGAGAGTAATGAAAGCTTGCCTTGCTTTCCTGATCCTCACTGTTTTGATATCCTCATCAGTTCCATCCGCCTGTAATTGAAACGATACTTGGGGGGGGGGAACTTGTTGTTATTATTGTTGAATAGAACCCTCGTGATGTTCAGTTCATTTCGAAGATTTTAAACATCTACATCTTCGAGCCCAGGACCTTCCGGTTACAAGGCAAGCTGGCTCGTATACCATTCAGCCACTGGGACCCGATTCAATGGCCAGCTCATCAATTCTAACTTCTACCCCGTTATATTAACACAGAAAACAGTGAAAAATAATTTAAAAAAACTTACTGAAAAGGCGTTTTCTTAGTATTCAATAATTTTTTCATACGTAACATAGATCGTGTTGCAGCTTGTGAAGGTGCTAATTCATTGGCCAGTTCATTACTGTTCTTTGCACTACTAATATTACTGATACCACTGGTATTAGTAGCAGTGGTAGATTGTAAACCAGTCGATGTGATATCTTCATCAATATTTGGTAAAAATTCTGCTGATGGAATAAGATGTTCATCTATAAAACCTTTAAGTCCTAATTTCAACTGTACTGGATTAATTGCTGGCGGTGATGTCAACTCTAATCGATAACCAGTGATCCAACAGTCAACTTGACGAGTTAATGTCATCAAGCCTGGTGCATATACAGCTAAATCTAATGAAAAAGGTAAAATAAAATAAAAAAGGCCGGCAAATATTATAATATACAGTTCGTTATTTAAAACAAAGAAATATTTCAGGGTGCATCGTAGGATTGATATCTTATTAAAGAACCGTTGGAAACTAGGAAGGAGTACTGCACACAGCTACTTCGTCCTACGTTGGCACTCCTCAGCAATATGTACCTAATCTGGTGGTCAATGTCCATTCTGGAAAGAAGCCAGTCAGAATTCGGCCTATGTAAGTGATCAATATTCAGTCTGCAAATGAACCAATCAGAATTGACCTTCGTAGAATAACGCCCACTATTTTATTGATCATGAGTATAGACTAATTGACACATCATTGGTGGTATTTTGAATTAAACATTATTACTGTTTCAATTAAGCCTTTCGGTTCACGTCGCTGTGTTCTCGTTGATGTAGAGCGGACTGGGGTGGAACAGGTAGATGTCGTGTGACAAGCAATCACGACAATGCTTGTTGGCAGCACATACAATGATATCAACAATCATGGAGAATTCATAAAAGTTCATTTCACACTAAAATTCCGCGGCAAAGCGGTGTTATCTAGATGAGACGGGGGTGGGGGGCCACGAAAGCTTCACAATTAAATCAACCAATCAGCTCAGAGAACACAACTAAATAAAAAGAAGCCCAAGGATAATCATCATGATAATGATAATAAAAGGAAATAAAATGAACACTAACCAACACTAACCTTGGCCGGGCTAGCTCAGTCAGTAGAGCATCATCAAACTTTTGATCTGAGGGTTGGGGGGTTCGAGCCTTCCATCGGACAGCAGCTCTGCGAATCAGTGGACCACGCATGTGGTTCGGGGTTCGATTCCCGGCCACCACACTCCTTTACCTCACTAAGCCAGTTATAAAACTACTAAAGAGGGAAGGTTGAGTATGAGGCTAGCAGCAACCCCATCTTGCAAAAAATAAATACTACTGCTTCCGAAACTTCAAAGCTCCAATTTGAAACCCCCTATATTCTGTCTGTCTGTCTGGATTCATCATAGAACTTGGAACCGAAGTGCAGAAGATCCAAATAGCACACAAAGGTAGACAAGAAGATGAGTGAAGAGAATCAATAGAGTTTTGACAAGTATAAGAGTGAAACAGAATGAGTAATGGTAGAAAGAAATATGAAAGATTACAGAGACTGAATACATCTGCATAAGCCATTGACAACGATTTCGAGCCATGTCACCTATTGTCTCCAGCCATTGATTCTTAGAGTCCCGAGGGCGGGCCCCAACCCGGAAGTCTGCATCTCCCTCCCTACCTGACTCAGTTTAACTGTCAAGGATTTCATGGATTGATGAGGCTATGTTTTTGTTTGGCCACCACTTACTCATTTCCAACCTGCACCTATATCAGCTAGTAATGCTCGTCGGGGTAGGCGATGGTTAGGCATGCGCAGCACGTGACCTAGCCATTTCAATCTATGTAACTTTATAGCCTCTTCGATTGATTTTCCTTCTTTGCCCAACACTCTACGCCTAACGTTAAGATTACTTGCCTTATTATACCACCTAACGTGAGAGAGAGATCGTAGACATCTATGGTCAAAAACAGTCAACGTTTTCATGTCTTCATCTCGTATTGGCCATGTTTTAGAGCCATAGAGAAGGACGGAGCGAACTGGTTAGCAGTACACACGTCCCTTTGTTGATAGCCGGATGTCACGCCTACGCCAGAGATGGTGTAAGTTAGCGAAAGCAGCTCGAGCTTTTTGGATCCGTGCTGAGATTTCGTCGCCAATCAATCCATTGGTGCTGATACAACATGTTCTATCACTTCACTCTCTATCACTAAGCTAGGAGTTGACGTAGTCCAGTCCTGTAGCAGCATCTTACATTTTACAGGGGGAGTCGCATGCCAAACATACGAAGATTGCTGCTCAAGGTGTTGCCTATGTTCTACTGGGAATGTCAAGGAATATAATAATAATAATAATAATAATAATAATAATAATAATAATGAATACTGACCAATCTTACTTACCTTCACTATTAAAATCCACTATCTGTATAAGTCTATTCAATTCCCGTTTAGCCAACTGCATTAAACCTAGACGAATTAACCGCCAAGCATAACTATCACTATGCGCCCATTGACGTTCACGTTCAAAAACGGTTAATTTACGATAACCAAGAGGATCGACGATCAAATTATCATCTTCTTCATCATCATAATCATCCTCATCCTCGTCAACGCCACCAACACCATCATCGGCACCGCCATCCTCATTAAAATCATCATTACCAGGAGGATTTTTGTCACCGCCGCCTGCATCCCCCCCACTGCTCGACATGTAATCATAGAAATCTTTCAAGCTTGTTGCTGCTGTTGTTGTTCTTGTTTGTCCTTTTTCTGTTGACTCAGTAGTCAACTCATTCAGAGCAGCATAGAATTCACATTCTAATTCACTACCCCACCATGTATCCATAAAATCCGGGTTTAAATGAAGTCGTCTCAGAATCCATTGAGGTTGTAAATCCGATGATAGATTTAGCAATAATTGATTTAAATTGCCATCCTGTGAAACAGACTGTGCGGTTTTTCCTTCTGGTGGCGATAGAGATGATTTTGGTGGTAAGTATAATTTATCGATTGGAATAACGCCTTTATCATCCTTTCCATCATCATTATCGAGATCACTGTCATCTTTGTCTGTGAGATCATGACATTCCCCATCAGCTTCCTCCTCCTCTTCCTCAGCGCCATCGGCATCCTCATGACTGTTGTTTGTAAATTTACCAGTTAGTCTATAATGTAGTGAATGTTTAACACGATGTTGTAAACGTTTACGTTGTTTTATCCGTTGGGATTGTTTAATAAATCGGCGAACACGATTTATACAATGCTGGTGTTTAGTTAACGCCTCTTGATATGTATAGTACTCCCCACCTCCAGGCGTAGTATTTGCTGATGGTTCACTTGCGTCAGAATCATACATCATCATTTGATTTGGATCAGCGTCAGCAGGCAAATCGGTTTGTTTAGGAGGCTAAAAGCACAGAAATAAAAAAAATTGGAGAAAATGAACATAAGAGAAACACTTGTGTTAATGAAAATAAAACGCGTACTTCAGCGAATTAATATGAAGTTATAAGGATAAAACTTGGGCGCTGTGGTAGAGTATAATTCCATTATGGATAAGATTTCATTTTGATAAGTCACACAGTGTTACACAGTTATATTAACTGATGACGTTTCGAACACAAATTATTGCTCATAATCACATCAAGCTACTCACACAACTTTTTCCTTCATTTATATATGTGTGTGGAATATAAACTCACTAGTAGAGGTAATAAAATTCACATTTGAATCGGAAAATGAACAAAGACAGTTAGCTACGTTAGATTGTAAAATAAAACGAATAGAAGAAGGCAAACTGCACACTAGCGTTTATAAAAATCCAACGCATTCTGCTAATAGATATTTAGACTTTAATTCATCTTATCCGTTAACTGTTAAGGCAGACTTGGTTAAGTGTCTAACAAACCGAGCAGTAGCACTAAGTAGCATAAAAAAAAGACCTAATTGATGAAATAACACAGATAGAAGAGGCGTTGGTGTTAAATAACTAACTACCCTATAAAATTCATTAGGAATATCAGAAAATGCCAAAAGCAAAATAAAAATAATTGTGAAACTAGTAATGATAACATAAATAAGAAAGAATATAAGGCATCTACAGTAGTTTTACCATATAAGGAGGGGACATCTGAGACCCTACGTAGGATTCTTAATAAAGCAGGAATTAGAGTGGCATTCAAACCCACAAACCCACTCAGATAGGAAAAGCTCTGTAGGTTAAAGGACCCTGTTGACCCAATTAAACAAAATAATATAATTAACAAACTACCCTGCAATGACTATGAGGTCAAGTATATAGGTCAAACTAGTAGATCGCGGGTAATCAGATTGTCGGAACATAAGAATTTAGCTAAAGTAACAATGGTTGACCCTGAGAAGATAAGTAATTTAGAAAAAAACACTCAGCGATTGCACTACATGCATTAACACACAATCATACAATAGGGTGGGAGGCAGAGGGTTATTATTCTAAGAAGTAATATAAGTAGGTTGAGAGACAGAGAAGTTGATTACTGAATCCGGCCTGGTTCATTGAGTCGACACCCAATACATGCAACAGAAATGATTCAACGCAAATACCAGAGATATGCATGGAACATATTACTACCACCAGTCAAATCAGAGGAGGATAATCAATAATCATAAAATTCTATTTCAATTCAAGCACACCACAACATTCTAACAAGTTACTTATTTTGACTACAAAAACACTCGTCTTATTTCCCATCTGATTGTATTTGATCAATAACACTCATATTATTATTTCTGAATGTACATTATCCCATATTGATTTTTATTCAAATATCTAATCATCAATTCCACTCATGTATATAAATGAAGGAAAGAAGTTGTGTGAGTAACTTGATATGATTATGAGCAATAGTTTGTGCTGGAAAGGTGGTCATCAGTTAATATTACTGTGTAACACTGTGTGACTTATCAAGGTAATATGAAGTTAGTTTGGTTGGGGGTGCGACGGCTACTGACTAGCAGCGGAATCCACCAGAACGCGGATTCTGTTCTGTTTGAGACTCGTCAACCGGTGGATATACCTGGAATCTCTAGTGGGAGATGGTGTTGGGTATTCCCTACACTGAAACTCGAATCCAGTGCTGACCTTTCGTTTCAAACGCCAAAATGGGAAAATTACCACTCATTCACTAGGAATGAACGTAAATTCAGCTAGCTGATGAGACCTAAATCAAGACGAAGCGAGGAATTCTAGGTACCACTGCAAGTCACCATTGAGGAAAATCATCTTAGAGTGTATCTCACCAGGACACGTGGAGGTTAACGAAAACATAATACGTAGTTCAGAGAAGAGGCTATTGTTTTTTTCGGCGAATTCATTCTCTTCTGCTTTAGCCGCACAATGGGTCTATTAAAATCGACCACCAATGACAACTGTGACAAAAGTTATAACTTCAATCAATTCCTACAAGTATTCAGAAACTGTCATCCGGCAATAAAATTCCCTCTTCGGATAGAAAACGAATCCAAAATTCCCCTTCTTGATGTGGATGCAATAAGACGACCCAATAGAACCTTAAGAAGGCGGTCACAGTCAATTGGAAACTGACTAGAAGTTTCTACCGGTGGATTGACCATTGAACGAATATGGAATTTAATTAAATCCCTTGTCACACGGATCCAACGCATCTGACACCCTAGAAAGAGAACTTCATTTTCTGAAAGAAATTTTCATCCAAAATGGGTACGCACCAAGACTTATTGAAATGAATATGAAACCAAAACTTCATAGTAAACAAACATAACTTGTTTCAAAAAGGAGACTCAACCTGCGATATCTTAAAGAGAAGAACATTCTCCGCAGCAACGCTAAAAGTAGTCTTCACAAGTCAGTCATCCGTTGGTCTACAGAAGCCTTAAGGACAATATCTCGCCTTCTGACCACTTCTATGTGCATATATCAGTTTAACTGTTCTTGTGGAACCAGGTATATTGGTCGTTCGATGCGTCTTAAAGGGTTGAAAAACTCTATCTCACGTTGTTATAGAAAGGTAGTAGTGACTCAGTAAGGAGTTCGATGATCGGACACCTTGTTAACACTGGTCATTCCGTCTCACAACAAACGCCTCATTCTTCAAAGTAATCTATCTACAAAGTGAAGAATAACGACCTAACAAAAGTAACACGCTTTCGTCTCCTTTGCATTTTTGAAGCTTTAGCCATTCAGTTAGAGAAACCGGATCTATGAATACAAAAGACGATTATTCAACCACTCCTGTTATCATGCAAACAATCTTATTGTTTCTCTATTGAATTGACTTTCATTTGTTTGTGATTATAACTCATTCATAAAAATTATTCATCTTATTACGCAACTCCAATACACCTATTCCACTCTTCTGATGCATTTATTGCCCATGCATTGTCCTGTGTGAAGTGGTATAATAGAGTGAGCAATACTGAGGCTGCGCCTTGGTCGAGTGATAGGTAGGGAGGGGAAATCAAGGGACGAGGCTGTGAAGTTACGTCGACTAAGATGGTTAGGACATGTGTTACTCATGCCTAGCTGACATAGGGTCAGGGTGGAAAGGAGTCAGTGTTGGTCAAATCAAAATATGGTTTCATCAGTCAATGAAATCTATAACACTTAGTTTAAATCACGTAGGAAGGTGTAGACCTGTTGACTGGTTGGGGTCCTGGGGACGGCAAAAACCAATGGCTGGAGACAGTATGTGATATGGCTCAAAATTTACTTTTTGTGGCTTATAAATTCCAATAAACCTATATTGTTCTTCGACATTACTATTGTTCTTGCCTCATATCTCCGTTTTCTGTCTCTATTTTGCATTTCTTTTTCCTTTCTTCCCTTGCTTTGTGTGCTACATAGAGTGAGGTGACTCGAACTGGTGCACATCGGTTCAAAGTTCTACTTAGAAAACAGCCAGCCAGGTAATATTAACATCTATGTTTGTGACAACTCAACAATTCTCTGCTTGGGGCTTTCTTGATTACCTTTTATAGTGATATCAAACAGATCACTCACATAATTGTGGCGATCTGAATAATTTCAGCCTTCAAAAGAAACTGAGATGTGAGAATCGACCTGTCTCCGAAAAAAAACATCATGAATTGGGAACTGAGAATTTGATTTATGATGTTATCAGGTCGCTTAAGTAGCTAGCTAGCTAGACAATCGGAAATTGGGTACACCGCTCAGCCCAAAACGAGCGAAATGGTCGTCCGGTAAATGGATCGCTGCAACCTAGGTGGCTAGTAAGCACAATTGGTCGATGTGTGAATGGTGCGGTAAACAACTGCTCACACACCAATCAATCAATCAATAATATATACACAGAGTCCCCTTTTGCCCTGTTCACTTACACGTTCAAGAAGACATGATAGTATGGAAGATTGTGCAAAGATGAACCATTCATCAGGGCTGACCGATGCTTGCTGTTGCTGTTGTTGTTGTTGGTCTCCTGTTGTTGCATGTTGTTCATTTGAGGCAGAAGTATCTTGTCGGTATGTTTCACCCTTTGAGTCAGCTATAGCAGCAGCTTCAGCATGCGCCAGGAAGCGTATATGTTGACTAGTTAGAACAGTAGGCTTTGGTGGACTGCCAATCTTCGATGCGACTATGAAATAAATATAGAAAAAAACAAACAAAAAACAACAATAATAAAATAAACTAGTAATGTATAGATAGCAAAATATCCACAAAAATTGTTTACTATTATTGTTATTCCTTTGGGTTCCGACTCGAACATGAGGCTTCGACAGCAGCACCTCTTCGTAGATAGTTCCACGATCGATCATAGGCTGCTGTCATCTCCTCACCATTACACGATCTTCTTTATGTCACCCTCAGATCCAGGCCAAACTAGTCTCTTCCCACTGGAAGGCCTAATGCGTAATGTCACCCAACAGTCTTGTTCACCATATTGATTGACCATCATTCTCTTGATTGGTTCGTTCCCACAGTTTCTTGTTGATGATTCTTTCCAACCGGCCATGAAATCTTCAGTATGGAGTCAGCGAGGGAGGGAGATGTTGACAAAAGTCTGCATCAACCTGTTAGAAATGCTTTTTGTGACCCCCTTATCAAGTTTCTGACCCATATAGGACAACTAACTGTCTGACTACATTTTTTCTCTAGCAGTTTGATAGCTTTTGTGATTCGTAGGGTTGCTAGCCCCACACACCCAACCCTCCCTATTTACCCGGGCTAGGGACCGACTAGAAAACTAGCAAGCTAGTTAGCTAGGCCCTCAAATGGAAACCAAATGGGAGGCGAAGAGTGGGTCATGTGAGGAGGAGATGAGAGATTATGGGCAATCGTGAACCCAGCTGAAGAGGATGAGAGTAGATAGGACAAAGGTGAGATATGTCGTTGAAGTCCTAAGTTCCACTCGGAACTCAAGGGAATAATAATAATTATCACTGACTGACTGACTTAACATTGACGTTGAAAATCTGAAGTTTATCGTTTATGCTGAGTACAGAAGATTTCAAAACTGTTTTCAGACTGATAAAGGTCTATCTTGCCTTTTCGATTTCGGTTTTGACATACTTATCCGTTTCGCCTGTAGCTGAAATGACCTCTTTCAAATTATTTCCGTTGAAAGGGTTTGGTGCTTGTTGTTTTTGTTGTTCTTGGTCGGTTGGTTGGTTATCTTCATCACCTCCGTTTTGTTTGTGTTAAGTCAATTTCGTTCCTACCTTGATCTGTCTTCAAGAAGTGTTGGTGTGTGATTCTTGTTGGTAGAGTTTTAGATCCTACCTAATTAAGAATAATCTACTTGATTTCAAGGTACTTCGTATAGTTAAATTTAGGTTAACTAACTATCGTCTATCCAACAACAACAACAGCAGCAACATCCACCGCCAATCCCCATCAACGGGAAGGATTTGAAAGAGGTTACTTCATTCACTTCACTTGTCGTAACTACAGGAGGAACGGACGACGATGTCAAATCGAGAATCGAGAAGGCGAAAAACACATTCATCAACCTGAAACCAATCTGGAAATCTTCGTCACTCAGCATCAACAACAAAATTCGGATTTTCAATACAAACGTCAAGTCAGTCAGTTCTTCTATACGTACGGATCAGAAACTTGGCCAGCGGGTCACAAAGAATATTTCCAACAGCCTGTTTCAGACCTCTATCAACAGCTGTCTTCGTTCTATACTGAAGATCAGATGGCCGCCGGAAAGAATCACCAACAAGAAACTATGGGAACAAACAAAACAAGAACCAATCGCCCAACAAATATGCAGGAGAAAGTGGAGATGGATTGGACACTCGATGAGGAGGCCGTTGGGTGACATCGCTCGTCAGGTCATAGCTCGAGTGGAACCCGAAAGGTAAGTGGCGAGTAGGACGTCCAAGGGTGACATGGAGGAGATCGTGTGAAGAGGAGTTGAAACAGTATGGATTAACATGGACGCAGGTGAAAAGTACAGCAGAAGACAGAAGCAAGTGGAGACGTGTAGTTGAAGCCCTATGTTCCACTAGGAACCCAAGGGAATAATAATAATTATCTTCTATAGTACTGGAAGCTTATCTAACATGTACAGCTGCCTAACGGCATTGATGAAGTAATTTTGAGTTTCTGATGTTGTTATTAGAATCACACATAGTTCTCAAACGCGAATATAATCGGATGGGGACCCAGTGACTTAATGATCTACGAGTTCACTAGCGTTGTAACCAAAAGGTCTTGGGTTCGAACCCCGGTGGGCGAGCACTACCAAATAGCCCCGAACTAGGACGAAACATTTGTCCAGTACTCCTTGGCAGGTTTTCCAATGGTTCTCTAACCAATGCCATCTCATGATGAAATTCTGTAACCAGTCATCATTTTGTTGTCTTTGAAACCTGCCCAAGGATGTTTCTGGCAGCTATCCACAGTAGAAAGCAGTGATCGGTTCCCTGTGCTAAGATGACAACGAGTCGGGTTTTTGATCGTCATAAAAGAAACAATAGATATTCATAAGGATTCACCAACGTTCTAGCAGCCGTAGGTTATCTCAACGGTCTCTATAGTAGTGTGGTGAGAGCTGACTGCAAGCCAAAATTGTAGACAACAATTTACGTCCTGAATCAGGGTCATGAGAAAAAAACACAGTAACAAAGCTTAACCTTGAGAAGATCACCAGCCACTCACAGCGGAGTTAAAGTGTGGAAATACGATTCACAGATATACGACTTGATTTGCTGAGAAACGGCCACAAAGGCATAACAGAATAACCTTCAGCAAGAAAACAACCAATCAAAAGAGGTTGCTTCTCCGTTAACAAATAATGTATATAAAAATCTATAAATACCTCTTGATTTTCTCAATAAACAATCTGTTATCTGGCGCTTGTCTTGTGTCATTACAGTAGGACTAGTCATTGTGTATAGAGGTTTTGGAAATGAATCTTTCCAACCTTTCCTCTATCATATAGGAAGGCAACATAGCTGGCTGTTTAGCATTTTGAGGAAAACACCTTTCTACCACAACTTCATCATCAGACAGCCCAACGCAGTGCACACTACCTACTATAGCATACGTGAATCAACTGCTTGAGGTGTATTACCGCTACCCAACACCTCTACTTTCTGCCGTGGTAGGACATCCAGGGACAGTTGTTTCGGGCAATATATCTCAATTGATTATTACCTAACAACGAGATGAAGATATTGACTACCATCCAGGATTGTTAAATAATCTTATGATATTAGATGGTTGGAGGCATTCGGCAGGAAGCACTGCTTGGCCTAGATTTCGTGCTAGTTGGTACTCGTCACCAAGGCGTATCTGGAGCCTTTTGTCCAATCAAAGTATTCAATACAGTCCTACAGGAAGGAGGTCAATCGAGAGCCCGAATAGCTCAGTGGTAGCATTTCTGAATGTAGCATGGGTGACGCGGATTCGAATCTCAGAAGGGATGTGAGTTCCTTCCAGGTTTCAAGTGACATGAAACCTAGGTCAAGCAAGGCTTCCTGTGGCCGATTGCCTCCAACCATCTAGTATCCTCAAATCAATATGCACAGTGACGGCAAGCTGCTTAGGATGGTGACCACATTGCAAACATGACTGATAGAATTTAATTTTCAAGTATTTTTATTTAAATATTTTACTTAAACGCAGAAAAAACTTGGTACAATATGGCACCAAGAAAGATGCACCACACAATAATAGTAACAAAACAGCATAGATTAAAAGTAAAAATATGGGTGGAGAACGGATGAAGAACTTCATCTGGAAGGAAAACAGTCATGTTTAACAAGTTCAAACAGTATTCGTTAACTATCATCAGGAAAGGAAGAAAAAATGGAAATTGCAACACGTTCGCCATTGATTACGATTCTTGGACATATCCGATAACGTTTCGAGCCATCGATTCGAGCTATCTCGCGGACCCCAACCAGGGAGTCGTGACGCACCAACCGATGCTAATCTAGCACAAAAATCCTTTATCACACGATGCCACGTCATGGACTGACCACCCCTCCACCTTTTCCATCCCGTCCCAGGGTTAGCGAACAGAGACCTGTACGGAAGCCTCTGGGATGACATTCGCAGCACATGTCCAAGCCACCGGAGCCGGTGTTTCCAGATGACGACAATCAATGAATGGTGACCTCCACTGTGTTGAAACACACCGCCGAACCTCAGGATTAGTCACGCGATGATGCCATAGAACACAAGCAATCCTGCGGAGACAGCGATGATCGAACACGCAGAGTCGCCTTTCAAGTATTCGTTTTGTAGGGATTCAGTTTGATTGCATGGAGGATTTCATCATGAGCTGACATCAGTTAGAGAACCACTGGAAAACCTGAGAGGGAGTACTGGACATCTGTTTCGTCAGCCTTGTTTGGGACTCTTCATCAGTACGCACCCACCGGGGCTCAAACCCAGGATCTTCTGGTTACAAGGGTAGCCAACTCGCAGACCATTAAGCCACTGGGACCCGATTCAATGGTCAGACCATGAAATCTAGCTTCTGCCAATTCATGACATAGCGCGACCATTTCGCAGTGTCTTCTTCGATAAGTTACTGCCTCATCTTCAACCTGCTGTACTCTACTGGTCACGACTTCCCACTAGAACTCCAGGTCACTGCTTGAATAGGACCAGTCGCTAGTGAGCATCAGATTAATTTTCAAGTCGTCACCAAAGAAAGAACTAGACACACAGCACACTAGTTACTAGTGTCCAATCAAAGTTGTTAAATAATCGCTATTGTAGCGTGTGGTACTGACGTGATTTATCAGTAGTATATAGACGCAGATTGATATAGAAAGTAGCAGCCAAAATTGAAAACAACATTTCAAGTCAATGGCTAGCTGCAGAAGTACGTATGTGGAAGTGTTTATTCCTCATATCTGGATTTAGCTTACGTTGTGGTCAGGAAAAAATCTCATTGGACAATCGCTCGCATCAAGGTTTAACATTTAGAAAATAAACAACCAATCAGAGCAATTTGTTATCTTTTATTCATCCATGACACTACAAGCTAGCTAGCTAGGACAATCATTTCTCCAGCCTGTATAACATCCAAAAAAATCTAGGTGGCAAAGAGAAACAAAAACAACAACAACAACAATAGTAAAAGCGTTAACTCACCTTCAAGAGCAGCAACTGCACGATCTCTAGCCTTCATAACAGCTTTTTCAGGACTACGTGATTTTGATCTATCGCGTTTACCAGAAATTGGAGTTGGTCTATAAAATGTGCACATACACACACACAAGGAAGTAGAAGTTGAAAATAATGTTATATTTATGTTATATTTAGGTGGGGGTATCATTACATAAAAGACAGTATTGCACCCGATATCTTATAAATAATCACCTCACTAGGTTAATGCATTTTGAACACATAGGTATTCAAACAAAGCTAGAAAGAAAGGGGTCCAAACACTATGTCGATATAGGAAATATGAAGGCTGAATTCAAAAAGTACCTGTTTTTTTCTTTTCTTCCTAAATAATTGTTTCCTTTAATTCCTAGAGGAACATAGGGCTTCAGCCATGCGTCTCTATTGCGTTCGGTTCTCTGCTAGAGTCTTCACCTGATTCCAAGTCTGCCCACACGTTTTCATCTCCTCTTCACATGACCTCCTCCAAGTCACCCTTGCATTGACGACCAACTTGCCGCTTCCCTTTCGACGGGTTCCATTCGAGCAATGGCTTGTCTAGTGATGTCACTTGATGGTTTCCTCAGAGTATGGCCAATCCATCTCCATTTCTTCCTGCCTATTTGTTTTATAATTGGTTCCTGGTTGGTTCGCTCAAACAACAGATTGCTCACTGGTAATTGAGAGGACATTAGCTACCACCATCTAATAGCAATAATTAACAGTGATCCACGATGACGGGCCATTACTGTCTAGCGTTCAATCAAAGTATCCAATACAGTCCTGCAGGAAGGAGGTCAATTGCCAGTCAAAACAGCTCAATGGTAACGCATCTCTAACTATAGGCAGTGCAATGGATGACACGGGTTCCGATCTCTAAAGGAACATGAGTCCCTTCAAAATACGCCTTATTGACTGGTGAGTGTGCCAGCCAACAAGCAGGAAACCTAGATCGCGCGGTATCGTGTTCCCCCCGGCGATTACATCCAACCACCTAATATCAGCAGTTCACAGTGCACGGTGACAGTGAGTCATCCAGCTTGTTTATTGCAAAGTGAAACTACACTGACACTCGAAATGAATTTCCAACATATCTATAACAGTATCCTCATGTTATTTGTAATATTTGAGATGAGTTTCGAACGCGAGTCGGATATCGATGTGAAGATTGTGAGGATACTAGCAGTAGATTAGGTTAGAGATAATTAGACAAATACAGAACTTAATCATATCACAAAAAGAATCCTGAATGATTTAGAGATATCAGCTGTCAACTGGTGGATGGTGACTAGCTGCAGTGGAAACCACTAGGATGACCACTTCGTCCTACCTGGGACTCGTCATCTGGATGTACGTGGATTCCCCCACAGTGAGAGATGGTATTCCCACTGAGGATAAGACCCAGTACCCGTCGTTTGAAACACCAAGGCATTATCTACTAGGGTCTACCTGGGTCACGAAAGCTAGCACCTCTTGTGCAACGTATATCAGTAATTATTTAAGTCGATTCGGACTTAACCGTTGATTGACTGAACCCTAGTGCTCGGCCTGAGGTTGGTTGACATTTCGGCTACTTATGCAGATGGTTCAACGATGTTTGATTACTCAACTTGAAGTAAATTGGTGTATGGTGACTAGTAGTGGAATCCAGGTATATCCAACTGACGAGTCAATAAATAGGAAGAAATGCGCATCGTGGATTCCATTGAGGCTAGTCACCAGCCACCAGTTTACTTCAAATGAGATGATAATCAGATATCGTCAAAGCAGACATCACACAAGGAGCCGACATGCCAACCTGAGGCCAAGAACTTCACTCAAATCAATCAACGGGAAAGTCCAAATTGGATTAAATAGTTATCGACTTTTGCCTACAATCTGATAAGTCTAATGCAAAATACCTCGGTCTAGTTCTATCTTCCGACCTTACTTGGACATCTCATATCCTAACGATTTCTAAGAAAGTGTTCTGTCTTACCTACTACATTAAGAAACTTAGACAATCTGGAATCACCCAACCTCTACTTTCACAATTTGTCAACTCTCCGATCTTACCTATTCTACTTTACTGCTCCCCATTAGTCTTTCCTGGTCTACTGAAAAAGGACTATACCATCCTGAGAAGGATGTTGAAGGTAGTCAGTAGGACTAGTGGTGTAAAACTCAGTTAGCTCGTCACTACTTTAGTTGATAGGCATCTGAATACATGCGAAAAATGGTCAAAAACCATACACTCCGACCCCCAACAACCCCTCTATTCCCAAATCTCTCCTTGTGTCTCATCAGGCAGAACCAGAAATCAGTATAAAATAATCTATGCTCATACAACCAAGTACAGGAGGTCAACGATACCATATTTGGCCCGTGTTCTAAGTGACAGAGACAATTTTAAGCGCGAAACCTATGACTTGCTTTGTTGTTAATAATCATAATTTTAGGCTCTTTTATTTCTCTCTTATTTTGTATTCTAAAGTGAACACCTTCTTAAACATACTTAGCTACCTAAATTATTAACATTGGCTTACTTTTTTGTACTTTACTCTATTCCTCCTTTTGTGTATCTACTGGTTCCGACTATATTAGCACGATGAGTATTACAAAATTGTCCTGTCATTAACCATCATGTAATTATTAGTTTTGTGGTTGTTGGCTTTTTTGTTCGACAATATTAACTGACAATCTTGTTTGTGAAAGCCATTATCACCATCTTAAAATTTTGTATTATTCAGGATTACTCACACTACCACTACAAACACCGCATTAGACCTGACAATAAAAAACAACCCTGAAATGTTATTTTATGATTGTTTAGAGTTGTTTCAACCAAATTAACTGATAAACATTCTTAAATATCAGTTAATAACTTCTTGTATGACTATAGCTTTACTGTCACCATGTATAATCATATCATAGCTTCCACTATCCAATACTGAGTTATTTTTATGTGATGTTTATTTCCTTTCTACTTCTTGGTACTTTCTCGCATTTATAATTATTTTGTGTTTATCCTGTTTTTTTTGTTTTTTTTTTGCTGTTGGTGTCTTTAGATTTTGTTTGTTTGTTTAATACTCCTTTTAAATGTTTGATAAAATTAGATGGAAATATTGTAGATATGTGTGGAAAATTCCACACTGTACCACTAGTACTGTTTCTGAAATAAAGTAAATTATTATTATTATCATTCTTTCAACGCAATAAAATGAAGTACAATTTTCTGTACAATTTGATTCCTGAATATTCACCGACCCTAACCCAAACAAGTGGTCCAGAGTTCGATTCCCCAGAGAATCACACTCTTAAACGTCAACTAATTTACTAACTGGAAGTAAGTCTGGAGAAGACGGACGGTTTGGCATGCAGCTGACGACCTCATCCAGTAAAAACAACACGTCTATTGATACTTCAAAATTTGATATTTGGTGAGAAGGAATGATAGAAGAAAAATGAGAAAGGCATAGTCTGTACTGTCTTTAATAGACAGACGAACTATGCAATTAAAAGAATTAAGAAGACACTTCAAGATTTCTCTACGATGAATATGGATTCAGGAGGAGCGAATCATGTGTGGGTCAAATTGCTACTCTACACGTCAGCACCATCATCGAACAAAGCATTGAATGACAGTGAAACCTCTATCTCAACTTCAAAAAGGCCTTCTGCAGTGTGTACTATGAAGTAATTTGGAAGCTATTTCAACAGTATGGACAGTAGTGCCATAAATCTTTATCAAGCTCATTCAACATCTGAAAGACAATACCACCTGTCAGGTTATCCATAACAGAAACACCACAGAAGCCTATAAAGTACAGAAAGGAGTAAGACAAAGCCGTTGTCAATTTTCGTCGATGATATTCCTAACTGCCGTGGACTGCATTACGTGGAACATCATGCATGGGGTGGGGGGGGGAGCAAGAAGACAAGAATGCTGCTGGACCGACAAGAAGAGCCTCGAAGATCTGCACTTTATGGATGACTTATGTCTAATGTCAAACAGACTCGAAGGCTTACAGGAGAAAAACAACAAACTGGTTGAAGAGTCAAGCAGCAAAGACAGGATTCCAGGTGAGTCTAGAGAAGACAGAGGTGATGAAGATAACTGACCAACCGACAAAAAGAAGCACTAATTAACATCAACCGGAGAAATTTGAAAAACGTTACCTCCTTCACGTATGTCGGAAACATCCTTTCAACTACATGCAGGTTGGGATAGATGAGGATGTCAAAACAATAATCAAAAGGCAAAACAAACCGTCATCACTCAGAAATCAGTTCATAAATCTTCTGTACTCACCATAAGGAGCAAAAGTCAGTCAGTGCTTCTGCATACTTCAAGAACTTGATGTGTGCGTCATGAAAAGCATTTTCTACAGGCTGCTGGAGACATTTATCAACAACTGTCTTCGCTCCACAATAAAGATCAAACGGCCGGAAAGAATTAACAACGAAAAACCAACTAAGAACCCACTGCCCAACAAATACGACGAAGAAATGAAGGTGAATCCAACGCACGCTGAGTAGACCGTTGTCAGGGTGACTGGTCTCAATGTCGAACTCTGCAAAGATGTGCAGCAGTTCGAGTTGTAACACTCCATGTAGCACATAGAGCAAGAGAAGAGAGTAAAATTGGATGACATCGCATGCCAGGCCACAGTCTAAGTGGAACCTGAATGGGAAATGATAAGTGGAGCCCGGGTCTGAAAATCACATGGAGGAGACCGTGTGATGGGGAGAATATGAGTTAAAGAGGACTGCAGAAAATAGGACCAAAATGGAGATGTTCTGTTGAAGCCCTATTTTCCGCTCGGAAATCAAGGGAACAATAATAAGAATAATATGGTCCAGCAATGAATGGGTAATGTGACTTTTAACTAACTGCTCAGGATGTCTGAACCAATCATAAAAACAGAATTCGAACACGCACGAACAAAACAGTTGATTTTCACCAATCTTTAAAAACAGTTTTTCTTAACGAAATCAGGAAAAAAAAACACCAGCCAAACAAATTGCATGAAATAACACACACCTTTAAAGAGAAATATGTTTCTTCATGGTTAAAAGTGCATGTAAGGAAAAGCCCGTTTCAGTCTGTTAGGAAACTAATCACCCACTGCGGTGTAGTATTACAACAGCTTTGTTATTTAATTGCCACCTGTTTCGTGTATGAGACTAGAGTTAGTTGTTAAATATATTTTGTTAGGCAGAAACTATGCATATGCATGTTATCATTAAATACACAAAGTGATACATTATGGGCATCAACAAATGTTTTATCATTATTGTTCTTTTGGGTTCCGAGGGGAACATAGGGTTTCAACAACACATTGCCTTCTTCTATTTCCTGTTCTCCTTTTCAGCTGGGCCCGAGACTGTGGACAGTCTCTCATCTCCTCATCGCATGATCTCTTCCATATCACCCTCAGACGACCCACTCTTCGTTTCTCATTCGGATTCAAACGAACGGATGGCATGGCTCGTGATGTTATTTCATGGGTTCCTCAGAGTATGGCCAATCCAATCCACCTCTATTTCTTCCTGCACATTTGTTGCACAATTCGTTCCTGATGGGTTGGTGCGTTCATTGCCAGAGATCCCTGTTGCTAATCTTTCCTGGCCGGCCATCTGATCTTGAGTAGTATTGAGCGAATACAAATGTTTATTGATGAAGGTGTGTAGTTTGTTCAAAGTGGCATTTGTGACGCGCTAAGTCCCTGATCCATACAGCAAGTAGCGCTGACTTCACATTGCATTTGGAAATCCCGATCTCATTTCTCATGCTGAGTGCTGTTTATCTCCACACAGACTTGAGAGTAATGAAAGCTTGCATTTCTTTCTCTATCCTCAACCTTTGATATCCTCATCAGTTCTGTCTGCCTGTAGCTGAAACGATGCTTCTCAGGTAGGTGGGTAGATGAAGGAGGTTGCTTCTTTCAGATTTCTCCCATTTATGCTGGTTGTTCTCTGTTTTTGTTGTTGCTGTTTACTGTTGGCCAGGAATCTTCATCACCTACCTCTGTTTTCTCAATGTTCACCTAAAATCGTATCTTCTTTAGATGCTTCTTGTATCGCCAACTTGTTGCTTTTCGCTTGCATATCTTCCAGTTTATGGGAAATCAGACATATATCAAATCGTCAAAAATGTAGATCCTCCAAGTTTTTGGATGGGTGCATTTCATGCCTGTCTTCACGTTTTCAGCTGTCTGTCTGTCGCATTATCCGACTTCTTAAGCCTCTTATTAAGGAAAAGTAAGCATCTCAAACAAACTACAGACCTTCATTAACAGTTGTCTTCGCTCAATACTCAGGTTCAGATGGCCAGAAAAGACCAGCAAAAGGGGCCTGTGGTAGCAAACCAACCAGGAACCGATTGTGAAACAAATAGGCAGGAAGAAATGGAGATGGATTGGCCATACTCTGAGGAAACCATCAAGTGACATCACTAGACAAGCCATCGCTCGAGTGGAACCCGAAAGGGAAGCGGCGAGTTGGTCGTCAGTGCAAGGGTGACTTGGAGGAGGTCATGTGAAGAGATGAAAGCATGTGGGCAGACTTGGAGCCAGGAAAAGACTCTAGCAGAGAACCGAACGCAATGGAGACGCACGGCTGAAGCCCTATGTTCCTTACGGAATTAAAGGAAACAATAATAATAATTTAATTAAAATAACACATATGAGAAAGGCTTCATATCTGGGAGAGGGAGGGGGCATTATTCACCAATGACTATAAGTCATTTGAAAGATAATGTGTTAAGTTGACACCCGGGAAAACAGGTAGGAGAAAATGGACTGATTAACTGACGGGTTTCAACATAGAAATTTGAACAGAAGTGCAGCAGTTTGAATTGTTACACTTCGTACACGTACCACACAAAAAAAGACAAACGGGAGAGAGTAACACAGATTCGAAAGGAAAATAATAAGCAGAAATGTGAGGGAGAAAGAAAGAACAGTAACACAGAAGGGTTTAATGCACATGGGGAATCACAAAAAGTGAATGCATCTGCGCCAATCATTGACAACGATCACTTTGAGCCGCCAGTTGTCTCCAGTCTTCATTTGGTTTTTAGAATTCTGGGGACCCCAACCAGACTGAAAGTCCACACCTCCCTAAGTGTCTGGCTAGCTTAAACTCATGACAAGTTTCGTTTTGACCACTGCCACTAGCTCTTTCCCAAACCTCATCGATCCTATGCCAATGAACATTATTCGTTGTCGAGGAATACGATCGATGGCTAGGCTTGCGAGTAACACATATCCGAACCATCTCAATCGACGTAGCCTTATAACCTTATCGACTGACTTTCCTTCCTTACCTAAATAATACTCGACTGTGGCCTAACTTCAATATTGCTCACCTTATTATACCACTTAACACCTAGGGTAGATAGAACGCAGACACCTATTATGATCAAAGACACCTAGCCTTCTCGTATCTTTTACTTACGATGGCCACGTTTCACAGTCAGCCATAAAGGAGTAGGGAGAGAATTGGTGAGCAGTATACGCGTGCTTTGATCGGTAACCAGATGGTTATCACGTCTACTCCAGAGATGGAGTGAGTTGTATCCGTGGTGAGATTTCATCGACTTTCCAAATAAGTGAAGTGGTCAATAGGCTGTGACACTTTGCTTCCTATCTGAAAGCTAGAAGTCGATGTGTAGTCCAGTCCTGTAGCATCATCTTATATTTGACACAAACGAATTGGATCCCAAACATTCAGAGATTCCCACTCAAGGTGTTCAGGATCATTACCTAGGAGAATTATATCATCCGTATATTCTAACCCAACAAGACTATACTTCATATGAACTGTGATCAAGATTTGATCGGATAGTTGCAAAATAATTGAGCGCTGAGTGAGAAGTAGACATTTATAAAATTATATTTGTAAAATCTCAGCGAGATTGAAATGATTAATTCCAACGTTTCGTTCGGCAATCTGGTCCGAACTTCTTCAGGGAAATTAATCGAATTAACATAACAGAGGTTTATATATCGAAAACAACAACTCTTGTTTTTAAACTTTGTCCAATCATGAGTCATGCAACAGTCATCAACATGTATAATAAATAAATAAATAAAATAGTATGTTTATATATAAAAGTACATCTCTTGTTTTAAATTGTTTGTCCAGTCATGTGAATCAAGAAACAGCTATCAATAGGTATAGTAAACATTTACCCATTTACCACCAAAGTAACTGTGGCCGAGAATCTGATCAACAGAGCCAAACGTCTAGTTACTGAGGAGGGAGATATTAGCAAGGAATTAAAATTGCTTCAATCCACTCTTGAATCAAATAATTATCCAAAATCCTTCATAAATAGATATTTAAAATGTGAAGATAAGGATGAATCAAAACCTGTTGCTAAGAATTGGGTTAGTACAGCGGTGATTCCTTACCGCAAAGAAACATCCGACGAAATAAAGCGAATCCTTAACGACCATAACATACGAGTGTATTTTCGTGTATCAAACACCTTACGCTCATTACTGGTTAAGGTTAAGGATAAAATAGAACAAGAAAACCAGTAGAATTGTGTATACCAGATCAATTGTAGGGATTGTAACGCCGTATATGTAGGAGAAACTTCCAGACAGGTAAATGTAAGGGTGAAAGAGCATAAACAATGTCTAAAGGTGGTTCCAAAGACCTCTACAGACTTGAAGAAGCTAGAAAACAACTCAGCGATTGTACTGCACTCGATAGAAACGGGACACAAAATCGACCTTGATGAGAATAAGGTTTTACAGAAAGGTTTTGGTTCATATAAAGAAAGACTGACTGCAGAAGCCCTACATATATGGGTGAATCCTAACAGTTTGAACAGGCGTGAAGGTGTGATTTTAGCTGAGATTTTACAAATATAATTTTATAAATGTCAACAAGACTGTACCCTGGTAACAGGAAATGGATTGGATATATACGACGCTAGGTCCTAGAGAGTGGACATCCAAGGGTGATATAGAGGAGATGTACTGTCAAAGTCATATTCCACTGCAGAATCCAAGGGAATAATAATAATAATAACAAAAGTAATCAACTATAGTGTGTTAAGCGGTAAGAGAAAAGGACATATATTTATGAAAAAAAGGAAGCACCCGCCACGTGTTATGAACAACACTCAGCCAACTGTTTGCTTCAAAATACTATCAACGTACATACAGCAAACACACACACACACAACGCACACAGTATGTACATATATATGTATTGTTTTATGATTACTTTTCATTTTGTCATCAACTTACACAATAATATGAGGGAAATGAAATTTCCGCATAGCCATACCTAGATTACTATATATTTTTTTGTAAAACAAATTGATATTGCACATAAATTACGGAAAAGGTGTTGGAAGAGAAACTTAGACGATATTTACATATATAGAAATTCAGAGAATCATTGAAATCCCGTGGAAACACTGGATATCCGTTTCGTCCCACATTGGAGTTCTTCGGCATACGATGCCAGTTCATTGGTCATGCAATCGTACTGGGTTAATGGTCTTCGACGACGCATGAATCCCTTAAATTCACAACAGAGCTCAATCGCCAACTAATACGATCGATGAGCATCCTGTTTTACCCACCGCCATGATATACTGAACCCAATCCACCATGATTTTTCATCAAATAACTCTTAGTTACTCATGATGACATTCCAAGGAGCACTATCACACAACATTTATTGGACTATAATCATACGGTGACGTTGAGTAAAAAAGCTTTACAATTATTAATAAGCAAGGGGTAATAAAAAAAAACAGTTCTCGATTTCCCTGAAACCAACGCTATTAGATTAAAGAGGTCGGCTATGTGTACAAAAGGAGACAATAGTTCGGCTTAAATCTACCTTGATAGCGTACTTTTTTATTTTACGTTTACAATTCTCCTTCCCTTCTCTTCACAATGTTTTCTATATTATTATTACTACTATTACTATTATTATTATTATGGTGTAGATGAAGCAATGAGAAGACGTAATTTGTCTGAATCGTGTTGTGATGTATTTGCGCAACACATTTCCGACAATCTGATCACACACAGACTTGTCATAGGAATGTGTATATATGAAATTAATAAAGAGGTAAGAGGTGAGAAAATAGACTACTTGGGTCAAGTTAAAAGGACACACTGAAGGTCAAAATAACAATGAAGATCACTAAACCAGTGGATGGATGTCCCACCAACGACAATGGCTGGGATCGCGCTAAATCACGAATTGGTAGAAGTTAGAATTCATGAGCCATTGAGTCGGGTCCCAGTGGCTGAATGGTATACGAGCTTGCCTTGTAACCGGAAGGTCCTGGCTTCGAATCCTAGTGGGTGCGTACTTCCGATGATTCCCAAACTAGGATGAAACGGCAGCTGTCCAGTACTCCCTGGTTTTCAATGGTTCTCTAACTGATATCAGTCCGTGATCAACTCGTAAAAACATAACAAACCCTTACAAAGCAAACTTTAGAAAATAGTACACCTGTTATGATAATCTCAACTTCCAGTTTTATTCTACTTCATTTTCATCCAAGTTCCTTTGTTGCATAAAAATATCCACTCAAATAAACCAATAGTAGTGCTTACCGATATAAGTATAAAACTTAGGCACTGTAGTGGTAGAGTGTAACTCCATTAGAGATAAGATTTTATTTTGATAAATCACACACTATGTGTTATATAGTAATATTCACTGATGACCACCTATCGAGCACAAACTATTGCCACTCATAATCATATCAAGTCACTCACTCACACAACTTTCTACTTCATTTATATACATGAATTAGGGTGGCATTCAAACCTACAAACTCACTCAGATAGGGAAAGCTCTGTAAGCTAAAAGACCCGGTGGACCCAATTAGACACAATAATATAATTTACAAAATACCCTGCAATGATTGTGAGTGAGGTCAGTTCTACATAGGTCAAACTAGGAGATCGGGTGGGATAGTCGAATTGTCCGAACATAAGAATTTAGCTAAGGTAAGAATGGTTGACCCAGAGAAGATAAGTAATTTAGAAAAAAACACTCAGCAATTGCACTGCATGCATTAACACACAATCACACAGTAGGGTGGGAGAGGGTTAAATTTCTAAGAAGTAATGTAGATAGGCGGAGAGAGAGAGAGGTTGATTACTGAATCCTGGTTTACCGAGTGAATCTACACCCAACACATGCAACAGAAATGACTCAATGCAAATACCAGAGATATGGAAGATATTATTACCACCAGTCAGTTAAATCAGAGGAGGATAATAAATAATCTCAAAATTCTATTTCAATTCAAGCACATCACAACATGCTGACAAGTTATTTATTTATTATGACTATAAAAACACTTGTCTTATTTCCCATCTAATTGTAATTGATCAATAACACTCATATTACTATTGTTTCTGAATGTACATTATCCCATACTGATTTTTATTCAAATATCTAACCAATTCCACACATGTATATAAATGAAGGAAAAAAGTGGTGTGAGTAACTTGATATGATTGTGAGCAGTAATAGTTTGTGCTCAAAACGTGGCCATCAGTTAATATTACTGTACAGCAAACACTGTGTGATATATCAAAATGAAAAAATCTTATCTATAATGGAGTAGTGCTTACCAACTAGCTCGTTTGAGACCGAGCTTATTAACAAAAACAAAAGCTAAGAAAGTCGAATCACATTTCAAATCACACCTGATTTCTGGCTAACTAGTTACTGGGTCAAACTATTCGAGATGAAACTTCACCATCGTTTCCTTTGGAAACCAAGATCACAATATGTGATTCGCTTGATATAACATATATGAACTGATTGGTCACAGGATTTCATCATGAGCTGACATCGGTTAGAGAACCATACGAGAACCTAGAAGTACTTAACGGCTGTTTCTTCGGACTAGTTCGGGACTCTTCAGCAATACGCACCCACCACAGGGGTTCCAATCCAGGGTCTTCTGGTTGCAAGGTTCATAGACCAGTAAGTCACTGGAACCCGAAACAGTGGCCAGTGTCTTCGGCGAGTATTTGTCCTCACACCCGACCTGCTGCGCCCTACTGGTCACGACTTCTCACCTAACTGAATATAGGGCCAGTCGCCAGTGAGCATCTCATTCATAAAATCCTATAACCAATCAATCAAATCCCTACAAATCAATACTTGAATAAATGAACTGATTCAGCTGCCTTAGTTAAGTCAAACCGGGGTACACACACCGATGGTTGATCAACTCGGTCGCAAATTAAGCGAAACGGTCATCCGGTGTTTTAGATAACCGGTTGTTGTGAATGATGGGGTATGCAACTACTACTACTCATCTCAATCAATCCATCAGTAGTATATAGTTTTCTGCTAATATGATACCATAAATGGGGGGTAATCAAGCGGATCACAAATATCGTGGCCATCTGAACAACTTGATTTTCAAATGGAAACTGTGATGAAAATTCCACCTGCTCGAACTGTGTGCAGATTGCAAATTGTGAATAGTATTAACTGTAGTAGGGGAATAAGATGATGAAGGTGATCTGGGTAGAGGAGAATGATACTCAGGAAGGCTTCATGTGTCTTTGGAAGTGTGTGGGCAGTTCTTACTTCCCGAATGCCCACACTATGGAAGTTGGTTGGTTCTTCGGGTACCTGAAACCGAGAGAGAGGGTTAGTGTTGTGTGACCGCAGAGCCCTGGGGACAACTGCTTGAGGTTTATATGAACTGGTGTCTTGGATTGGTTCCGTATTAGAAAACTTACCGCCGGTCACGGACCGCCGCAGGTGGGGTAAGTAGGGATGTACCATTTTTTGAGGTTGACCTTTCCTAACCCCCTCTCTCCGGAGTGGAGAGACAACATAGCTGGCTGGCATGCTGGTCATCTTAGGGAAACATCCCCTTCCTGCTGTTACATCCCTACTCCCCAGCAGTACGACTTCACCCTCAGACCCCCCAGCATAGTGTAAGAAAGATTCTTACACAATGCCGGTAATTGCTTTTAGTCTAATCGCTATCCTGACAACCTTCCTGGCATGGTAGGACCTGCAAGAACATTGGTTCCAGCCAGTGTAGCTTGTTGGTGGGTCACCGCGATATGCGAGCCCGATCACCACCACCACGTCAAGGTAGCAGCTATCGGTCGAGTCCCTTGATACAATAAACTCTAAGACAGATCTCTTCACACACACAGAAACTCACTGACATCCGATAGTTACATATTTATAAAAAATGAAATCAAAGGGAAAAGAAACGGCTATCACACCTTGCGAATCGATATATGAGACATGACAAAGGTTTCCACAAAGTGAAAAAATCTTACCGTTTAGGTCGACTTGGTGGTTTCGGCGGTGGCGGAGCAACACCTTTTTTATCTGTTGTTGTCGTTGCTGTCTTTAAATTGAATGTTACCGAGCTACTGCTGCCGGGTGGTTGTGTTGGTGGACGATACGGTTTAGCTCTGTATGTTCCACCGAATACACGACTCCATGTCTTTGCGTCTAAACGTGCACATGCCAGCCGATAGAGGATAGACGTGTCACGAGTGTATAAAGCATAGACAAGTAGACCGAAATATGAAGCAGCTAAAGCTTGAGCCAGTAGGCCAATTAATCGACGCCGGTCAACTGATTGGATGACTACTGGCGGTGTTGATAGCACAGCAGATTCACCACGATCGGATAAATTCTGTGCTGACGATGCTATACGCATCATCATTTGACTCGGATGGATGGTACTGCTTTGTACCTGTGGGTCAGTGTAACTCTTCAAGCATGTAAGACCTAAAAGAAAACAAAAAAACAGTATAACGAGAATATATTTTCACAATTGAAGCATGACAAAGTAGGACTGTAATTAAAATATTTTCTGTTTAAAACAGGGCATATAAGTGAACAATATTGTTCTTTTCAATTAGATCTTCCTAAGGCTTTATACATTAAAAAAATAATTTAACCAGTGACGGTGTTTGTGGATCAAATAATAATAATAATAATTGTTTGAAGTTTGACTAAGGATTTATATCAGTTGGAGAACCATTGAAAACCAGCCACGGATTACTGGACAGATGTTTCGTCGTGGACCCCTGGGACTCATTGGAACTGCCACGCAACTGCCACAGGGAATCGAACATCGGAGCTTACGGTTACAGACCATTAGACAAACTCTTGGAAATTTATCTGATGTTCGCTAATGACCAGCTGCACAACGAAGTTGACCGTAGTTCTAATGAGAAGTCGTGACCAGTGGGATTCCACCCTATCGGAAGTGAGGACAAATACTGGCTGGAGCCAGTCGTACAAAGAAATGAATCACGAAATGGTAGAAGTTAGAATTTATGGGCTGGCCATTGAGTCAGGTCTTAATGTGGCTGAACGATCTACGGGCTTCCCTAGTAGGTCCCAGGCTCGAACCCACAGTTTTGGGTGAGTACTGTTGATGGGTTCCAAACTAGGACGAAACAACGATTCCGAACAATAAAAATAACAATCCAAAGAATTTCATTAATGAAATCAGCACCAACAATAAACATAGTCGAAAACACGTATTCCGAGTGTGGAAGAATAAGGAATAGTGGGATGATGACCGATGGATATTTTTAAAATGTTGAATGTCAGAGATCTTAATTTTGCTCCCTTTGATAGGCTTGATCGAATTTTGTGTATTATTTTGAAGGATTTTTCGAATGGCGCTGAATGTCCTGAATTGACCAGATGTTCTGTCACTGTATACACTATATACACGTTTTCGTTCTCCTTTTATTAGTCAGGCGGGGTAGTGTTCACGAACGCATTTTTTAAGTTGGCGCATGATACGGCCGATTTACTCAGCTCCGCACGATCAAGTAAACTGGTATATGCACTTTGAAGTGGCCCAATTTGACAGCTTGTCTTTCGCGTTATGGCTAAACAGTTTCGGCCTAGGTTCACAGACAAGAACCTGAAATCAAAGAAGACTTCCTATTATAGTGATTGGAAACTAGGTATTAAGCAACTGGTTTTGTACATCTAGACCTTTGCTTGTTTAGCGCAGACTGAATCCCACTAGTGAAGTTTACAATATGGCCTTGCATTTATTTGTCTAAAGATTCGACGAGAATAATAAAAATGCGGCAAATAAAACTGAAAAAATGTAGGAAGGCTTTATTTCGTCGATACTTACAGGACAACTAAATGGTCTGGCTTAAAGCTGTACAGAGAGAGTGCATAACTAGCAACCACTGACTCAGTCAATCAGATTCGGAAGATATGTAGCGAGGAAATGGTTGACGAAGAACTGAGTGATCTCCGGAGAACCCTGATGGAAAACGGTTTTCCGCCCAGGTTCATGGACAAGAATCTCAAATCAAAGAAGACTTCTGAACAAATTCAATCCGTCCCGAAGAAGATACTTCTGCTTAATCTAGAATTTAAAAGTGACATTGAAGCAGAAATCCTTCGTAAACGCTTCTGCAGATCTGTGAGGAAGACATACTTCGCCACGAGCCTACGACTTACGTTTTCCCGCAAGAAACTATTCAGACAAAACGCAAAAGATAAGCTGTCAAATTGGGCCACTTTAAAGTGCATATACCAGTTTACTTCCTCTTGTGAAGCTGAGTACATCGGCCATACCATGCGCCAACTTGAAAAACGCGCTCGTGAACACTATCCAGCCTGGCTAGTAAAAGGAGAACGAAAACGTCTGTATATATAGTTCACTGACAGAACATCTGGTCAATTCAGGACATTCGAAAAATCCTACAAAATAATATACAAGATTCGATCAAACCTATCAAAGGGAGTAAAATTGAGACATCTGGGCAAAGCCGAGGTACTAGCCATCCAAAAGAATGTCAGAGAGTGAAAACACCAATCGCATTGTTGGTGTGTACACTCTTATCGATGTCTCCGAAAGTTTCTAGCCACTAATTTTCAATATAAGATTTGTAATGGGATTAATTTTTGGAAAACCCCTCCAGAACCATCTTATTACAATATTTATACCTATTTTGATGTTGCAATTAAATTTGTAATGATTATCAGTCTTTTTCTCCTAAGCTGTATATCACTGTCCTGACATTTACATATTATCTGTTGATTTGATCCTAATTATTTGTGTTTGTTCCCGTTTGCCCCCCTAATTTCAATGCTCCTCTTTGTTGTTGTGTGAAGGTTGTGATGTGTTGTTATACGACTGCGATTTTGCTTGAGTGAGTCAAAGTTATTCTGAATTTGGATTGTCTGGGGGAGAGATTATTCGCTTTGTGAGTCATGGTGACAGGGTTTTATTCCCACCTTGTTGGGAATATTCTACTTGGTGCCAGGGATACCACGTATGGTTAAGGGGTGAAATAATATAAAGAAGATGGAGGTGTTGACAATAACCAACCAACCAACGGAATAATTTTGAAAGAGGTTACTTCCTTCACTTATCTCAGCAGAATCGAATCAACTACAGGCGATCGGAACAGATGGGGGTGTCAAAACCAGAATCGGAAAGAAAAGAGTGACCTTCAGTTTTCAAATTTTCTGCACTCAGTATAAATAGCTAGATTGCCTGTCTGTCTGTCTGTCTATCTGTTTTCAACATAGAACTTTGAATAGAAACGGGGATACTGATTAGGCATTCCTGACGGACACCACTAGTTGTCACCACTTCAGATGACAACTCTCCTTAAGCTGTTACCTGGCTGCATGAGTTCGAGTAGAGTGCCTTGATCAGTGCACTGTATCTCCTCGGCACTCCTTTTACAGCCAAACATCGCTGGAGTACCTCTCGGTCGACAGAATGGAATAGCACTTTCAGTTAGGTCAAGAAATATGACGATTGTTGGACGCCGGTAAGTATACCTGTGTTCCAGAATCTGTCGAAGGATGAAGATATGATATGTTCAATACACCCTCTTCCTGGTCTAAAGCCTGCCTGTTTCCCTCGTGTTTGTGCCTCCCGTGAACCGCCTAGTCTACGCATAATTTTCGGCACCAATTATAAATCAGTCAGTAATGTCTTCTATATAGGTCAAAAACTTGATACGCGCCTCACGAAAAGCATTTCCAACAGGTAAATGAAGGCTTTCATCAACAGCTGCCCTCACTCCATACTGAAGATCAAATAGCCGGACAGAAAGAAAAATCAAACAACAAGAAGCTATGGGAACAAAAAACCAAGCAAGAATCTGTCGTTCACCAAATATGTAGAAGAAAATGAAGATGGATTGGGCAGACACCACCACTGAGGAGACCGTCGAATGACACTGTGCGATCGCCAGACTATCATTCGAGTGGAATCCCAATAGGAAACGACGAGTTGGGCATGTTTGGCATGAAAGCGATCGTGCGAGGAAGATATCAGAGATTATAGGCATTGGTGGGAAACGTAGAGGACAGGACAAAGTGGAGATGTAATGTTGAAGCCCCATGTTCCATTCGGAACCAAAGGAAGCAATAATAATAACAAAAAATAATAATAAGTCTCTACACAGTGAGGAAATCCACCTAGAGGCTAGTCAAAACAAGAGCAATAATAATGATAATTTACTTTATTCCAAAAAACAGTACTTGTGATATAGAATGGAATTTTCAGCAGTAATCACAATATCTTACATCTACTTTCCTCAAATTATAAATAAAATTAATCACACAGAAAATTTTCCACATTTACAATAGGGGTAATGTAAAAAAAACATGCAGCATATAAAATGGAAATAATAATAATGATAGCAGCTAAGGTAATAACAATAATAATACAAGTGAAAATTGCTGTGGGCTTGTTTCACACAGTATTGTCAATGTGGTATAGAAATCTTAGCATGTTTAAAAAAAATATTAAATATAATGTTCTCTTTACATGATATGGTGAGGGAAAAAACAAAGATTACAGCAGTCATAGAGATAAGTTGGTATTTGCAATTATGACAGTAAAACAAAGAAGCAACAGGACCATGAATATAATAGAAATAATAAAAGTAAAACTTGAAGGTATATAAGGATGGATGGAGAAGATTGTTTATTTACTAGATGAAAAAAGGTTAGTTAATTCTTGCCTGACACTATTTTCATCACATAAAATACGTGCCAAGTATGGTATCATAGAATTTTTATACTTAGACGTGCGAGCATACAGTTTTCTGAAGTTACTTCTTGTTCTATCTGAGGAGATGCAAGGTGAAAGCTAAGGGTGAATTGGATGCTCCAAGTCAGACAAAATCCCTTTAGCAAATTTACTGCACGAAGTCAAATGTCTATTGACAACGACGTTAACTATGTAGTCCACTGGGACACCACTCACCCTACTGACAGTCTTCAGCATTCTATGATTTGCGACATAGTCCTTTTTAAGCAAACCAGGAAAGAATAAGGGTGAACAATAAAGAAGAATAGGTAGGATGCAAGAGTTTATGAACTGTAAGAGGAGCAGGGGTTGAGTTATACCCGAGTGCCTTAACTTCTTAATGTAAAATGTCAGGCGGGATATTTTACTGGAGATCGCTAAGACATGGGAAGACCAGGAGAGATAAGAAGAGAGAATAAGTCCAAGATACTTAATTTCTGATTTAATTTCTAATCGACTAGCAATAAAATCAATCATATCTTTACACAGCTAATATCCCTAAAAACAACATATATTATCAATCAACAGAAAATAGGGATGACGTTCAGCGTATAATTGGGAGTATAAGACTTACCAGGCCATTTAGCTGGTTCTGTGTTTGGTCTAAATACTTGACCAGAAACGCATAGGCGATCAACTGCAAGAAACAAAACAAACAAACAAGAATTACAGAATATGAGGGTAGTGTGGTGGGCTGTTCTGCAGTATGACACAACAGATAATGCAGAGTAATTTCATTCCCAGAGATCTCTCAAAAAAAGATGTCTACTCATATTTTTAAAATTACTCAAAATATATGCGAATTATTATTATTACTATTGTTCCCTTGGGTTCCTAGTGGAACATAGGGCTTCAACTGCACGTCTCCACTCGCTTCTGTCTTCTGCTGTACTTTTCACCTGCGTCCATGTTAGTCCATACTGCTTCAACTTCTCTTCACACGATCTCCTCCATGTCACCATTGGACGGCCCACTCGCCGCTTCCCTTTCGGGTCGCACTCGAGCGATGGCCTGACGTGCGATGTCACCCAGCGGCCTCCTCAGCGAGTGTCCAATCCATCTCCACTTTCTCCTGCATATGTGTCGGGCGATTGTTTCTTGTTTTGTTTGTTCCCATAGTTTCTTGTTGGTGATTCTTTCCGGCCATCTGATCTTCAGTATAGAGCCAGCGAAGACAGTTGTTGATAAAGTTCTGCAACCTCTTGGAAATATTCTTTGTGACTCGTCAAGTTTCTGATCCGTATAGAAGAACTGACTTGACTTTTGTATTGAAAATCCGAATTTTGTTGTTGATACAGGCTGAGTGACGAAGATTTCCAGATTGGTTTCAGGTTGATGAATGTGTTTCTCGCCTTCCCGATTCTCGATTTGACATCCTCGTCCGTTCTTCCTGTAGTTGAGACAATGCTCCCTGCGAATTGATAACCACTAATGTATCCAAGGTGAGATGGAATACAGGTCCCAAGGAATCAGTTAGCGATCAGTGTCCACAGGTGAAGCATGTTTTAAGTACAAAGTACCGCTTCTAGATTGGCGGGAGTAATTACCTGGACTCAATCTCACAGGTGAAATATTAGAATGTGACGGATGAGATCTCTTACTGAAAGTTATGGTGGTACTTGCCTACTTCGACTACATTAGCTGTAATCGCACCAGTAGCCTGACTATCAAAGATCGGCTTTACAATTTTTTCTGTGCGTACAGTCTTGCTCTACACCTGTGAAACCCGACATCTTGAAGTTGAGAATGTGAGATGACTATGCATGCTCAATAATCGCTTTCTTTAAAGAATATCTTGCATCCAGCGGTATCATCATGTGAGTAATTCTGATGGTATTTGTTTGGAAGTGGTGAATGTCATCTCATTGTCTTCTAGACCATAAATTATTCCCTGACCTTGGGACTGGGTGGAAAAAGCGGTGAGGTGCTCAGCCTACCATGAAGTGACTGTGAGATGAAGGATACTTGGGTGACGTTATCATCTGTCGATGCATTACAACTCCCTGGATGGCAGTCATAGAGGTAATTTGAATCGGTTGTTTGAAACGTCATAGGATACAATGGGAAACCGTAGACAGTGGCGAATACACTGTAATTTCCTCCTTCCCTGTCTTTCTGTAGGTAATGTGAAATAATGAACGCTCCTTAAATGTTTTTGATGGGTATGTTTGCCTCTTTTTCATGATCCCGTGTGCTATTGACAAAATTTATCCGAAGTATAAATGTAACAACAGAAGGACCAGGAAACAGATCGTTTATTTGAGAAAATCAACAGATATTTGTAGATTTTTATTTACATTATTATTAGCGTTATTGTTAGCAGAGAAGCAATGTCTTCTGATTGGTTGTTTTCCTGCTGAAGTTTATTCTGTCACCTCTTTGTTTTTGTTTCTTAGACAGTCTGGTGATATATCTGTGAATCGTATACACCCACGCTAAGTCTGCTGTGATTGGCTGTTGAGTTCCTCAAGGTTAGGCTTTGTTCTTGTTTCACCTCATGACCCCGATTTGGGAAGTAAACACTGACGTAAATTGTTGTCTCCAATTTTCTTTTGCAGACAGTTCTCACCACATATACACACATTAATGGTAAACAGCCACCATTGTAAGCAACATTCTGAGTAACTGGCTGCAGAAGTAGAAGCGGTTATTTCACAAATCTGGTGATCAGGAAATAATCTCAAAATGTTATTTTCAGGAAATCAGCAACCAATCAGAAGAGTTTTAACTTTCGAAAAGTCAACAGCCAATCAGAACAGTCTATTATCCAGTGAACTAGCCAATCATAGATGCGGCTAAAAATGTATAAATATGATGTAATTTTCCTTAATGAGAAGTGTGCTATCAAGTCTCTTGCCTTTTCCCGTTACAATTCTACTTTCTTTTCATACACAGTGTTTTATTGCTTTTTGTGATGTATTCCTTGGTGCTCATATTGTGCTAGAGTTGGATAAAAGACGATTATAAACAAATCCACAGTTGAAGTGCTACGGTTTTCCAACGAGGAGGAGACGACAGCTAGCTGCTAATCTCCTAAGCTTAGCATAGGCTAGTTAGTACATTGTCTCTCAGAGTTCCCCGTCGTTTATTCTTTCTAACCGGTCGATAACCTTTTATTATTATTATTCAAAATACATTCTATACACAGAGTTTACGATACCACGCGAATTCAAGTCATATATAAAACAGAGCTGATTGGTTGAATGACGTCGGACGACCTCAAAAATTAAAGCAAAATATAAAGTGATCAAAAAAACTGTCCAATCAGATATTATCATGTCAGTGCATGCATGCATAAATCATGCCTTCACGGCTAACAACGACGATAGACTGTCCGTTCTAACACTTCAATGCATCTGAGTGCATCAGATTGCTTCGTATTGAGAAATGAGTATTTTCGAAGGGGATTTGATTTGTTTCAAGTTTGACCACGGATTTAGATCAGCTAAAGAAGCATTGAAGACCAGCATGGAGTACTGGCCAGCTGTTTCGTCCCTGTGTGAGACTCTTCATCACAGGGGTTAAAACACAGGACCTTTCCAGTTACAAGGCGAGCTCGTAGACCATTCAGTGCATGAGTACCGCCAATGAGTCCCAAACTAGGACAAAAAGCAGCTTCCCAGTAGTTCTTGGCAGTTTTCATTGATTCTCTAACTGAAATCAATCCGTGCATCGTGGACCTTGAAATTCCTGCAAATTAACTCTTCAAAATAAATCTGATGCTACCTAGTGACTGGCTGCAGGACGAAGTTGCCTGTCTTTACGTCTACTGAGAAGTCATGACCAGTCGGGTCCACCCGGTCGGCCTTGAGGACAAATACTCGGCAGCGATGACACTAGCTGGTAGCAGCAGTGCGTGCTAAAATCACGAATTTGTAGAAATCAAAATTCATGGACTGGCCGTTGAGGAGTCAGGTTCCAGTGGATGAAAGCTGTACGAGCTTGCCTAGTAACTGAAATAGCCAGAGTTCGAACCCCCTGTAGTGGGTGTGCACTGCCGATGAGTCCCGAGCTAGGACGAAACGAGTATTTCCAAATTCTGTTTATCATAAATTTATATCCTATAGAAAATCAAAACAAATGATTCAGCGAAGAGACTCTTTACAACAACGAATTTATCATCAAGCTGTACAGTCGTATATATATGGTTTTCTATGAAGAAGTTATATCCGGTAAGGGAATTAAATCATAGGCGTGAATGCATAAAATAATAATAATAGTAGTATGAGATGCAATTAAAACTAAAATGTTTGTGATTATAATGGTAGTTAAATGTCAGGTGGCAAAGCAAATTAATGTCATATATGGAATAATTCATAGGATGGATAGAACTTGAAAAAGGGTGTGAAATTGTAGGATTAGTAGGCAAATCGAATAAAAATAAAAGCGTTACGTAATAGTGTGTGAAATTTGATAACATAGAATTTAATGTTGCAAGACAGAATTGATTTAGAATGACAAGTGGGATGAGTGAAATAATACCGGGGACAGTTCAAAGTGAGAATAGTAATAGTAGTAACAATTGACGTAATAAAGGAAGAGAATACAAATGGAATAGACAAAATGAAAAATTGGTAGAGCCAAAATATGATTAGGGATTACCATACTTTAATATAGAGGGATTATGAGCATGAAAGTTGAAGGGATTGGATGAACTTTTTGTGCATACAGAGATCTGGCTTTTCTGTTTCGATGGCCGAAGATGGCTTCAGCAATACAGATAAGTCGAGTACATAATGTTTTGGATAAATTACTTTTCTACTCGTAAATGATTTTTAAAGGCGGAGACTGTAGCGATAAGGTGATCATTATCGACCAGATGTTCAATGATCGCGCTTCTTATTGCTCCATTTCCACCTCTTCATAACAACCATGCAGGATAGTGTTCTTGCACCCTCTTGGACAAAACTCGAGTCAAACCACCGATATACCTAGCTCCACACGAGCAGGTGAATTGATAAACACACATAGTGTTGGTCAACAGCCGGATCTTGTCCTTCAGGTTATTGAACAATAATGGTCGACTAGTAAAGGCTATTTTCAGAGATGCAGCAGGGAATGTTCTTTTCACGGACTGTGTGATATCCTTCGTTTCATGATATCGGAAGCTAAGTCCCCTTTGAATTCCAAGCTCATGTAAAGTATTTTCTTGGGTACCGTTGATAAGTCACTTTTTTTTTAGGATTTGAATGTATATTCTTGTCTATATATAAAACGTGGTGGAAATCCATTTTCTATTAGGATTTTCCTCAAGATGTATAACTCATCTTCCACAGTATCAGGGCTTTGTATCCAATTAGCAATGATAAACTGGTCTGATATAATATAATAAAATCACACATACAAACACGCACACACACACACACGTAGACATAAACTGAACTAACCTGAACGAGCATTTATAGAACTTGTCGCTGGTAGAGCGAATACTTTTGTCAGTGATGAATTATTATTATTATTATTCATCATCATTGAATTGTCATCCAGCAGATAACCAAGACCAAGCCAACCACCAACAGATAAACACTGATGAATACATGCAGATAGTGCAGCGCATAAATTACGCAAAAGGTATACTCTACGCTGACGATCCGCTGTTGGCGCCCAAATACAATCAGCACAATAATAAGCTCCTGCAGAAGATGATTCTGAAGCTTTTCCAGAAGTATGTGATTTCAACTTTTTACCAGTAGTAGTGGATTTATGACGATGATGATCACAGTGATGTGCATGCGGAGGACGATATGGATAAGGCAGGAGAACACTAACTAGAAATGGTGGAGGCAGGAGTTCCAAACATGTGATCAAATCATGAACCATATACTGTGAAATAGAAGAGAAATAGAACAGCACAACATGAATATAACAGTAGGCCATTATTGATTGGTCAAAAAATGATTAACTTCCAACCATCAAGTGACGGGTTCGAAACCCATTCTTCACCTATCAAGATTTAGGCAGCCAGATAGCAAGTCTAATTGTTTCGAAAATCACTTCTGAACGATATGGCACTCCAAGGGACTTTGTAATTATTATCCATTTCTCTCCTAGACTGCATATCACATTGTCCTGGCTTTTGCGTACCATATGTTGACATAATCCTGATAATTTGTCTTTATCTCTGTTTAAATTCTACTGTTATTGCTTCACTTACTGGTTGTGTGGCGATGATATTGATAATGTGGTGTTTTAAGGATCGCGACTTTGTTTGAGTGAATCAGTGTCACTCTGATATATGTCTGACTTCCCACAAACTGGAAGTTATGCAAGCGAAAAACAACAAGTTGGCGATAAAAGAAGCATCAAAGATAGGACTTCAGGTGAACATAGAGAAGGCAGAGGTGATGAAGATTCCCGGACAAGAACAACGACACACAACAATCAGCATAAACGGAAGAAACCTGAAAGAAACTACCTCTTTTACCTACCTGGGAAGCATCGTTTCAACTACAGGCGGAACTGACAAGGATATCAAAGCAAGATAAGCTTTCACTACTCTCAAGTCTGTGTGGAGGTCAACAGCACTCATCATGAGAAATTAGTTCCGGATTTTCAACTACAATATGAAGTCAGTGCTACTTCCTATACGGATCAGAGGCTTCCACTGCGCGTCATTAAGAGCATCTCAAAAAAGACCATCTCAAGACCACTCAAGATCAGATGGCCAGCCAGTAAAGATCAGCAACAAAGATCTCTGGGAGCGAGCCAACCCAGCAGGAACCAATTGTGCAACAAATAGATAGAAAGAAATGGAGGTGGATTGGCTGGCCATACTCTGAGGAAACCATCAAGTGACATCACTAGACAAGCCATTGCTCGAGTGGAACCCGAAAGGGAAGCGGCGAGTTGGTCTTCAGTGCGCGGGTGACTTGGAGGAGGTCATGTGAAGAGGAGATGAAAACGCGTGGGCAGGCTTGGAGCCAGGTGAAAACTCTAGCAGAGAACAGAACGCAATAAAGACACACGGCTGAAGCCCTATGTTCCTCTAGGAATTAAAGGAAATAATAATAATAATAGTGTCACTCTGACTTTGGAGTGTCTTCGAGAATTGTTTATTGAGTGATCTCACCTTGTTGAATGTATAGTCTAATAGATTCTCAGGTAATTCCATATTAGTTTGTTTTTTAGATGTATCACACAGTGAGTGAAACAGTATTATTTACTGGATGACAAGGTTTCGAACAAAATTTATTGTTCATAATCATATCAATTGTGATCACACGACTTTGAAACTTGAGTTTTATAGTTTTCTTTGTCCTCTCCTATTTGTCGTCGTTGGGGTAGTAGAATTTTCTGGATATCTGGGTAAACAGGTGTTGAATCATTCCTACTACACGTATTTGCAGTTGATTCTGTTACCAATCTCTCCCTATGCCCTGCTGTGACATTAGATTTTAAAACTGTCATCTTATCCCGCCCCATCCTATTGCATGGTTGAGTGTAATTGCATGCAGTGAGTGCTATAGCTGAACTATTCTCTAGATTTCTTTTCTTATTTGGATTAACCAATCTAGATTTTGCTAGGTTTTTATGTTCGGCTAGTCTGACTGCCCCTGTTCTACTAGTTTGACCTATGTATTTTACCTGACAATCATTGCAGGCAGGGTATTAGATAAACTAAATTGTTTTGTTTTAAAGACTCCACAGGATTGATCCTTTAACCGACAAAGCTTGTTTCTAATTGAGTTTGTGGGGGGGGAGGGTAAGTGACAGCCACTTTTATTCCTGCCTTGTTAAGAATTCTGCGTAAGGTGGTTTCCGAGGTTCCTTCCTTGTATGGAACTACTACTGATGATTTAGATTCCTTATTGTTGGTGTTGTCTTGCGCATATTTGACTTGCATGTCGTCATTGATATTACTATTATCACTACTGTCATTATTTATTTTATTTTTACATTTCCTTACATATTTCCTGAATAATTTATCAGCGTAATTATTAAGATTCAAGGCTTCTTTTATGTGTATCACTTCCTGCCTTAGATTACCCTTGGTATTATTTAATTTTTGTGCTCTATTACTTAAACATTTCACTAATCCTATTTTTACTGACATAGGATGGGATGATCGGAAGTCCAAATATCTGTTTGAATGCGTGGGTTTCCTGTAAACACTAGTGTTTAACTTCCCATCTTCTTTCCTCTTTACGTTGCAATCTAACATTGGGAGCTCTCCTTCCTGACTTTTCAATTCATAAGTGAATTGAATTGCCTCCACCTTTGAGTTGATGTGTTCGAAAAAACTATCTATATCCTGTGTTCTGAGTACAGTGAATGTGTCATCTACATACCTCCACCATACTTTTGGGGTGGGGGTGGGTGAAAACTATAAAACTCAAGTTTCAAAGTCATGTGATTATAATTCATGAAATGATTATGAACAGCAATAAATTTTGTTCGGAACTGTGTCATCAAGTAAATAATACTGTTTTACTGACTGTGTGATAAATCCAATAAACAAACTAATATGGAATTACTTACTACCACCACAGTGCCCAAGTTCTACATATACATTAAGGTTCTCAGGTACTTCTATTCTACAGTACTTACTTTGTACTTGAGAACTAATTTGATCTATGTCGCTGTTTAACAGCATGGTTGAGGCAATTTTGAGTTTTGATATATTATGATTGTTGAAAATAGTACCCTAGACTTTATCTCATTTTTTTGACTGTTAGTAACCCAAGGTAGTTTCGGTCAGCTATACACTAAGAACACAATGATCAGTTTTGTACATTCAGTTCACAACAAATGGGAGTTTATTCATTACAGAGACTAGGATTAGCATTTAGTGTAATAACTTCTCTGAGTGCAGAACTGAGTGACGCGAGTTCGAATCCCTGCAAGGGGATATCAATTCCCTTGAGACTGCAGCCAACAAGTACGAATTCTGTTGACTACATCCCACCGCTTAACACCAAGTCAAAGTTTGATGGAGATGTGACTCAACTTCCAAACGGTTGGTACGGAGGTTCCATTCTCACCCCATCTACTTCAGTCTGGGAAGCTAAATCACACTGTAACAACATAAGGCAAGACACGGAAACCAAGGTATATTTTTCATTAATCAAACCGCTTTATTTATATTCGTTAGCCAATCACTGAGCGTGTGATTTTGGTTTACATTAAACGACATGAGATAGAATGTTCAAATATATATACATAGTATTCTGTTTCTAATGCTGTACTGAACTGTGTTAGAACACATTGTCTGTATCACACCACCACAACACTGTATATGTGGCACTTAACAGGTGAGAAATCTATGATCATTGTGTGAAGGCTGAGAGTACTATCCAAGTACTACCAGGTTGAGAAGTAGTAGGTGGGGTGGGATTCTATCAGTAACCCAGTGCTGAAGCTTAATGAACTCAAAGTCAAAGCTACACACACACTGCAGATCACGATGATTCGATATTACAGTCATTATTTACATAACTTAGTGGTAAAGCCAACAAACTTGGGACTGAATAGTGTACGTTTCAACATAACAAGGACATATACATACATGTGCTTTATTGATGTATCTTATTAAGAAGCCCAAGAACTTGGCTGCATATCTTCAATAAAAAGTACATATAACACATTACATTTAATAGTAAAAAGATTGTTTCCTTATTGTTCCCTTGGGTTCCGTGTGGACCATAGGGCTTCAACAAAACATCTCCACTTTCTTCTATTTTGTGAGCTTCTCCTCAGCTGGCTAGCTCCACGAATGACCACAATCTCTCATCTCCTCCCCATCAAACGATGTCCCCTATGTCACCCTCGCACTGATGACCCACTCGTCGCTTCCCATCAGGATTCCACTCGAGGGCCTAGCACGCAATGTCATTCGATAACCTCCTCAACGTATGTTCGATCGGTTCATCTCCATTTTCTCCTACAAGATATTTGATGAGCAATCAGCTCTTGGTTGGTTTGTTCCTAGCCAGGGTTTCTTGTTGCTATATTTTTTCTGGTCGGTCGGCCATTTGATCTTCACTATGGAGCCAGAGAAGGAGACAGCTGTAGATAAAAGTTTGTAACTGGCTGTTGGAAATCCTTTCCGTGAAATGCTGGTCAAGTTTATGACTCATACAGAATAACTGACTTTACATTTGTTTCGAAAATCCGGATCTTGTTCTTTATACTGGCGAAAAGAAGCGAAAGATTCCCAAACTGGTTTAAAATTGATGAGGATGAGGATGTCGGAAACAACAATATCCGGATATTCAACACCAACGTTTAGTCAGTCACTTCTTCTATGTGGGTCAGAAACTTGATATGGGAAGCATTTCTAACAGATTGCAGAATTTCCTCAACAGCTGCTTTTGCTGGTTGCATACTGAAGATGAAATGGTTGGTCAGAAGTAAGACAGCAGCAAGACACTCAGGTAACAGACCTCTTGTTCAACACTTTGAGGCGCCCATCGAATGACATCCCACGGTATGTAGTCGCCAGAGTGGAATCTGAACAGGAAGCGCCCGAGGGTTACATGGAGGAGATCGTATGAGAGCTTATGAGCAATTGTGGGGCCAGCTGAAGAGGAGATGTGGTGTCGTTGAAGCCCTATGTCCCACTCGGAACCCAAGGGAACAATAATAATAGTATTAATAACGATATCTTAATTTTCTACATTTGCCATGAAGCCATCTGCAAGTGGATGATCCACTCCGTCTTTTTGCTTATAAATTTTATCATTGAACTAAGAACCAGACGCAAAATGTGCACCCCTGCAGTTGTTTTAGGTAGGGGACTATACAACACACCCACGTTCAAATTATTATTATTATTATCATCATCAATGAGTTTATACACATAGAGCAGATTGCTTTATCATCACTAGTGTCCAATCAAAGCAAGATGTTACAACCCACTATCTGTTTTCGACATAGAACTTTGCACCGGCGTGCGGCAGTTCAAGTCGCCACACTCCATGTAGCACACAAAGCAAGAGAAGAAATTAGGAGAAATGCATAACATAGTCAGTAAACAGAGGTGTGAGACAAAGGAATAGTAATAACGAAGAACAAAACAATTTCATTGGAAATCATCACAAGTCACAAGGAGTGGATGCATCTGCACCACTGAGAACGATTTTGAGCCATGTCACCAATTGTTTCCAGCCATTGGTTTTCACTGTCCCGATGACATCACCAGTCAGGAAGTTTACACCTTCCTACGATACTGGCTTTAGCTAACTGTTGTGGATTTCATTGACTGATGAAGCCATGTTTTGGTTAGACAACCACTAGCTCTTTTCCAGCCTGACCCTATGCCAGTCAGCTAACATTGCCTATTGTCGCGGAAGGCGATGACTAGGCATACGTAACACATGTCCTAACCATCTCAGTCGATGTAATTTCACAGTCTCGTCGACTGATTTCCCCTCCTTAACTAGCACTCGACGCCTAACCTCAATATTGCTCACCTTATTATACCACTTCACGCGGGAGATAGAACGCAGATACCTATGATCAAAGACAGCTAATCTTTTCATGTCTCCCACTCTCAATGGCCAGGTCTCACAGCCATAAAGGAGAACGGAGAGGACTGATGAGCAGTAAACACGCCCTTTGGTCGATAGGTAGCCGGATATCACGTCTACTAAGCCAGAGACGGCGTAAACTGGTATATGCGAAACTAGCCCTCTGTATCCATGCTGAGATTTCGTCAGAGATCAACCCGTTGGCGTTGGCTGATGGTACTTCCCAAATAAGTGAAGCGGTCAATGTGCTCTACCACTTCACTTCCTATTTCTAATCTAGGGGTCGGTGTAGTCCAATCCTGCAACATCATCTTACATTTTACAGGGGCGAATCGCATGCCGAACATTCGTAGATTGCAGCTCATGGTGTTCAGTAGACTCTGCATTTTGTCAGCGTCCTCGCCTGGAAGGACTATATCGTCTGCATATCCCCTGGTAGCAAGTCAATCCCTGAGTTGCTGAAGTGACTTAGGGTTAAGTCCATTATACAACCCACTATTATTCAGAGACGCTTTCCCATGTATGTATGCATGTATATATATGAAGAAAATCGTGGGTAATTTAAAGTAAGTTGTAACTGTAATAAAAAGAATGAACACACTTCAACACTTCTTACCTTGATACGCTTCACTGAATCAGGCAACAGTAATACACCAGGCGGTAAACGCATCACTGTACGTAGCAATGGTATACCATCGATTAAAGCTACAGCTGTCATAGGCCAACATGAATTCAGCGGTGAAGGAGAATAACCCCCACCGATACCACCACCACCACTATGCGCGACAAGATTACTATCCGATTTATAAGCTGAATACAGTCCAGTTGATTGATTAGTCGGTAGACAAGATGATGCCGATGAATACAGTTCATTCAACAGAAGGGATAATTCAATACGTACAGCTGGCAGTCGCATACCACTTGATCCATATAAATCACAGAAATTGATTAATGATGTTAAAAAGGTTTCATGAGTCTAAAAGGGTAGGGGAGGAGGGGGGAAAGGCGTGAAAAAAATAAGCGGTGTTATAATGATGATAATATAAACAAAATAAACTAATGAATATGGATTTATTCTGGAGTTACAGGATTTTCATCATGAGCTGACATTAGTTAGAGAACCATTGGGAATCCTGGGAGTAATGGACAGCTGTCTCGTCCTAGTTTGGGACTCTTCATCAGTACGCACCCACCGGGATTCGAACCAAGGACCTTCTGGTTACCAGGCTAGCGAGCTCGTATACCATTAAGCCACTGGGACCCGATCCAATGGTACCAATGGTTCTCTAACTAATTTTATCTCATGATGAAAATCCTGTAACCAATCAAATCCCTACAAACCAACACTTGAATATTCTGGAGTTATTTTTCGATTTTCCAGTCGACTGATATATCCGAGGATTAATATATTGTTCATACTAACGGTTACTAACAGTAGAATCCACGATGTGTGTTTGTTTAACTCTATGCGGAACTTTTTAGCTGGATGTGCTCTCCATCCCAGTGATCATTGTTATTCCCACTGAGTGAGACTCAACCTGAGTTCATTCATCGTTTCAGACGCCAAATCATCATCCGCTACATCACTTGGACCCCCGACCGATAGCTGCTACCTTGAAGTGGTGGTCGGGCTTGCATATCGCAATGACCCAACGAGCTATACTGGCTGGAACTTATGTTCCTGCAGGTCCTACCATGCCAGAAAGGTTGTTTGGATAGCGGTTAGACAAAAAGCAGCTACCCAATCCAATACTATGACTTCAAACAAATTCACAAAATATCATGCCAGATAGGTCGGGGCTCGGATTAACAACGACCGCGCTTCCTGTTGCCGTGTCACAGGGCAGACGTGATAAATATGCTACTGAGACACACCAAACAAGAAAGAACAAACAAAAACAGGCCGCGTATGACCGGCCTCAAGCAGTTGTCCCCTGAGCTCTGCGGTCACGTAACACTAACCCTTTCTCTATTTCAGGTACCCGAAGACTCAACCAACTTCCACGGTGTGGGCAGCCGATACTCAACGAATGGTGATCTCCACTGTGTCTAAACACACGCCGCCGGACTTTAGAATTACTCACTAACGCGATGATGACATCGAATGCAAGCAATCCTGCGGAAACAGAGATGGTCGAATACGCAGAGTCGCCACACAATCTCAGCTCAGAGAGATCAGACTTCATAAGCGTAGAGCAAGACAGCTGGCACCGAAGCAGTGTAAACTCAACACCTTTGACAGTCAGGCTAACGTTGCGACGGCGCCAGAGGTGGCTCACGTTGATGTATGCCACCCAAGCTTTCACGATACGGTTGGAAATCTCATCTGTTACCCCTCCGCCAGCAATTACACAACTACACAGATACGTAAAATTATCGACAACTTCAAGAGGTTCACCTGCAAGAGTAAATGCACGTACAGAGTCCTGTGCAATTAGACGGCGTAAAGCAAATACCATAATTACAGAAATATCATGGATGATGGTACATAATGGCCTATGCTGAGGATTTATGAACAACCAGTTCCAGTGTCGGTGCTGATACAACTTCGAAAACAGATGAAACCAAAGCGATAAACAGGCAAAATATACACACAAGAGTAGGCGGAATGAGAGGGGAAAAGGGGGACAGAGGGAGTAACACCTACTTTTATCCAATCATAACGTGTTTTCAATCGGTTCAATTCTGCCTCACGTATCTCTGATGAAACATTCGATAGACTCATAAATATACCAGCTAAAACAGAACCAGTGTTTCTAGTTGTCAGTAAGAACGATGTTGAAGTTAACGGACCAGAGCATTCAGAATTATCTGAAGAAATGACACCTACAAGGAGAAAATAATAACAATAATAATATTCAAGTATTGGTTTGGTAGGGATTTTGTTTAATTGTATGGAGGATTTCATCATGAGCTGACATTAGTTAGAGAACCATTGGAAAACCTGTAGGGAGTACTGGACAGCTGTTTCGTCCTAGTTTGGGACTCTTGAGCAGTACGCGCCCACCGGGATTCGAACCCAGGACCTTCTGGTTACAAGGCGAGCTCGTAGATCATTGAGCCACTGGGACCCGATCCAATGGTCCTTGAATTCTAACTTCTGCCAATTCACGACATAGCGCGACCATTTCGCAATGTCTTCTTAGATGAGTTACTGTCACATCTCCAGTACTCCCAGGTTTTCCAGTGGTTCTCTAACTGATGTCAGCTCATGATGAAATCCTCCATACAATAATAATAGCTTTATTCTAGGTAATATGTATAGAATTTTGAGTGCATTTAAATTGCAGCAAACTATCTACTCTTCACAAAGAATCCTCAAGTAAAACGTGTGACATTGTGCCATGTTCCATCTGAAGCAATATCCAAATCTCTACGATGTTTTCCTCCTCATTTCTGTTGGGAAGTACTCTGCATTAGAGTAAAAACTAAGTGTGTGAGTTAATCTAGCCACCCAGAAACACACAAATGATTTAAAAAGGTAAAAGATAGAGAAGAGCTTATTACTTATAAGCCATTATAAATTACTTAAAATAATCCCAGCATTTTTAAGAAAACATCAAAACAAGATTTTTCTGAACGTTTCGCCGTGTAAGAAACAGCTTCTTTAGCAAAAATCTTTCGGATTTTAATCCAAATAATAATAATAATAATCTTACTCAGCGCTCAAATTATCCCAGGAAATTCGTAACATCTACGGTCTTTTTCTTTTGTTTTTTTCCTTCACGTTCAGCAGTAGAACATAGGGCTTCAAGCTAGTGGCTTGAAGTTTCTGTAGCAGTGTTTACTTTACAGGATGGGGTTGCTAGCCTCATACCCAACCATTCCTTTTCACCAGCATTATTTCTGGCTTCGCGAGGTAAAGGTGTGCGTCGGCCGGGGATCGAACCCTGGACCATGTGCATGGTCGGCGAGCGTCCTAACCGCTATACCACCGACGCAGCATCTACGGTCTGGAAACTTATAATCTTATTACTTATGATTATTATTATTATTAACTTGGGTTCCGAGTGGAACATAAGCATCTAGTTTCCGACTCTTTACAGTATGCACCCAACGCCAGAGTTCAGACGCACGACCTTCTCGTTACAAGGAGAGTTAGCTAGCAGACCATTCAGCCACTTCAATCCGACTATTCAATGAGCAGTCCATGAATTCCAACTTCTGCCAACACATGATATGGTGCGACTACTAGCGAATGTCGTCGCTAGTGGGTGTTTGTCCTCAAACTTGACTTGCTGTGCCCCAATGGTCACGACTTCCCAAGAGAACCCAGGTAACTACCTACCTGAGTATAGTGCCAGTCACCAGTAGGCATCAAAATGAGATCCGGATAAAAAAACCCTAATTTATGCGTACACAGAAGAAACTTCTGCATCCCCTCTTTCTACCTTGAGTATAATTTTGTTAATGATACTTTTTTGAATTTTTGTATGACTTCTTAGTGACATATTTTTCCTAACCAACCCTCTATTTACTCTCTCTACCTATTATATAGTCTATTTTGGACACGTGTCTCCATGCTCTTTCATTAACATCCTATTTCATATTGCGCAATGCTTGCAAATACTTACTAATCTTCCCCCCATCCTAGTTACAATTTGATTATTCATCAAATTCTTGAAACATTTCGATTACGTAAACAATAACCCTAAGTAATTTTCAAGTGTTGGTTTGTAGGGATTTGATTAGTTACAGGATTTTCATCATGAGCTGACATTAGTTAGAGAACCATTGGAAAACAACCTGGGAGTACTGGACAGCTGTTTTCCTTTCCTAGTTTGGGTCTCTTCAGCAGTAGGCACCCACCACAGGGGTTCGAACCCAGGACCTTCTGGTTACAAGGCGAGGTCGTATACCATTAAGCCACTGGGACCCGATCCAATGGCCCATGAATTCTAACTTCTGCCAATTCACGACATAACGCGACCGCTAGCCAATGTCTTCGGCGAGTATTTGTCCTCACACCCGACTTGGTTCTCTAACTAATTTCAGCTCATGATGAAAATCCTGTAACCAATCAAATCCCTACAAACCAACACTTGAATATCAATGCGATACTCACTAGTGACTTGCCCAATTCAGTTACCTGGGGTTCCAGTGAGAAGTCGTGACCAGTAGGGTGCAGCAGGTCGGGCGTGAGGACAAATACTCGCCGAAGACATTGGCTAGCGGCTGCGCTAATTCGTGAACTGGCAGAAGTTAGAATTCATGGGCTATTGAACCGGGTCCCGGTGGCTTAATGGTATACGAGCTCGCCTTGTAACCAGGAGGTCCTGGCTTCGAATCTCGGTGGGTGCGTACTGCTGAAGAGTCCCAAACTAGGACGACACAGCCTTCCAGTACTCCCAGCTGGTTCTCCAATGATTTTCTAACTAATGTCAGCTCATAATTTTTTTTAATTTCACAATCCTAATGTACACACGCACGTAGAAACACAAAGTAATTATATCTAAATGCGATTGCACAGCAAAGTGAATGAATTCGCCACCGCCGAGGAGAAGAGACTCTTTCGCTGAACTGTTTTTGTTTTTATAGTCATGTTTGGATGGGTATTTTTCCATGAATTAGAAATTATGCTTATAGACTAGTCTCAATCTTTTAAACGATAATTAATTAACTAACTAACTGACTAACTTACTCGTATTGTGTTCTGTTGTTCTTTCACCAGTAAGTGAAGAAGTAGAAGACTTGCTTAGACCAGTTAGAGAATTCACAACAGCCAATTCATTTTCAAGCCATTGCCATACATGCTGGCGAAGAGATACACCTTCAGACTATATCCAGTAAGAAAATAAAAAAAACATTATTATTAAAGAGATTTTCTTTCTTGTTTTGATTACAGCTTGTTTCCACACCGTATTTCTTGGTACAGGTATGGAATTTTCAGCATGTGATATCGGTAGCCCAAATTTTGCAGGCCGACCATAGATATCAGGTGTGCGTCGGTAGGGGATCGAACCCCGGACCATGTGGATGGTCGGCGAGAGTCCTAACCACTGTGCCACCAATGCACAGATACAAATGTTCAATAAACTAAGTAACTGACTTTAAATAGAGCAAGAAAAGTGTTGGTTTTGACATGGTATACACCATCTCAATGTTTACTTCTTTGGCTTTTCATCAACTGCATCCAGCATAAAGAAATTATTCAGTTTCATGTGATGTCTATGGCAGTCAGCTTTCTACGTCAACTTTATTGATTTTGAAAAGGCGTTCAGCAGACAGCGTCGATCGAGAGGTGATTTTGAAACTTATTCGCAACTAAGGGATGCCACCAAGAATTATACATCTCATCCAAGAGTTGGACGATAATGCTGCATGCCAAGTAATCCACAATGGGAAGCTCACGGAATCCTTCGAAGTGAAGATGGGAGTAAGATAAGCTGGCTGCCCACTATCTCCAAAGATTTTCCTAATTGTGGTAGACTGGATAATGCGACAGCCAGAGGCGGGTAACGAGGAGACAGGCATAAAATGGACCCACACAAAAAACTTGGAGGAACTGAATTTCCACGATGTGATGTATGTCTGATTTCTCACAAACTGGAAGATATGCAAGTGAAAGGCAACAAGTTGGTAATAGAAGAAGCATCTAGAGAAGATACGATTTCAGGTGAACACAGAGAAAACAGCGTTAGGTAATGAAGATTCCTGGTCAACAGTAAACAGTAACTACGGCAACAGACAACAATCAGCATAAATAGGAGAAATCTGAAAGAAGTAACCTCCTTTACCTACCTACCTGGGAAGCATCGTTTCAACTACAGGCGGACAGAACTGATGAAGATATTAAAGCGCGAGGATCGGGAAAGCAAGGCAAGCTTTCATTACTCTCAAGTCTGTGTGGAGATCAACACTCATCGTCAGAAATAAGATCCGGATTTTCAACTTCAATGTGAAGCCATTACTACTTGCAATACGGATTAGAGACTCGGCGCCGCGTCACGAAGGGCACTTTGAACAAACTACAGACCTTCGTTAATAGCTGTCTTCGCTCAATACTACTCAAGATCATAATACCGGTTAAGTAATAAGGACAAGAGGTTCAAGCCGAAGATTGTGTAATCAAATGAGAGAGAGGGGGGCTGAGTAGACATCCAGTTACTACGATGAGCAAAAGAAAGACTTACAACTGTTTCTTTCTAAACACGTAAACTGGGTTTCAAGAGTTTGATAGACATTTCTATACACAACTATAAACGTCACCAAAGTTGTAGAGATGAAACCCCCTTCTGCTACGCTTTTCCAGTCTAATATGGAGAAAGTTTAAGTCAAGAAATCAAGTAAATCTAAGGAAGGCTCAACAGTGACTTAATCAGTAAATTAATGTGAATGTTAGCTGACTGACATAGGATCGATGAGGTTGGAAAAGAGTTAATGGTGATCAAACCAAAACATGGCTTCATCGGTCAGTGAAATCCATAACAGTTAGTTTAAGCCAGCCAGACAAGGAAGGAGGTATAGACTGTCAGTCTGGTTGGGGTCCTCAGGATACGAATCACATTCTTCTTTTTCAATGATGGCGCAGATGCATTCACTCCTTGTGTTTTATAATATCTAATAGAACTATATTGTTCTTATATATTACTATTCTTTTGGCTAATATTTTTGTTTATTATCTCCGTTTTGAACCTCTCTACTCTCTCTCTCTCCTTTGCTTTATATGCTACATGAAGGAAGAGCGGCAACTCGGACTGTTGCACATCTATGCAAAGTTCTACGTTTAAAACAATCCATCAGTCAGTACTGTATATTAACATACTGTCTAGAGATGGTAACACCGGTGGGCTGCTCAAACATTACCGAGAGGGATGACTGAGAAGGATTCGAACCCAAGACCCACAAGTTGAGAGCCCAGTTACTTACTTCAGACAATGAACTAAGGCATATAATACAGATATTTTTGAATAAAAAGAAAGATAACACAAGACAATATATATAACCTTACCTCAGCTCCAGCTGCCAGTGTACTCAATTCTTCAGCTAATATTTTTAAACAAGCAATAAACTTCAATTGATTGGCTATTAAATCAACAACTCCTCGACCTTTAAAAGACAGACAAAGGATGTAAGAGTAGTTTTATTATTAGCAAATAAACACGGTAAGAAAATGTGAAATCAACCTTATAAATATAAAAGTACTGGTTAACGAGGATTGTGATCAGTTGAAAGTTTCAACACAGATTAACATCAGTTAGAGAACCATTGAGAACCAAGGAGTGCTAGACAAATGTGTCATACTTTTGATCGGACACTAGTTGGCAAATAGAGTAATGTGTCCACTCCTTCATTTGTTCAATGTGGACTGAATTCTATCAGTCACGTTGGCAATGTGGCCACCAATGCCACTAGGTGGCTGCTCGCCATCATGGTGCACTTTGAATTGTTGATATTACAGTTAAACGCGTTCAAATCTCAGAAAGGAGCATGAGTTCCTTCAAGGTGATTGCAGATACGCCTTGCTGAGTGGTGAGTTCCAACTAGAACGAAATCTAGGTCAGGTGTGGTTTCCTGCTGATTGCCTTTAACTATGTAATATCAACAACTGTGTCATCCTAGTTTGGGATTCTATAACAATACGGTACTGATCATTCCACCAAGTATCAAACCGAGGACGAGCTGATGGACCCTCCAACCACAGGGATGGAATCTTATAGTCAATCCCTGAATTCTAGCTTCAGTAAATTCGTGATTTATAACACCCTTGTCATCAGCGGTTATTCATCCTCACACGCAGACACCTAGAAGACCCCACACTGGTCCGTCCTGTGGTCAATCACTAATGAAACATACACACGTTCATCACATGTGTTGTAAAGACTACAAAAATTGAAAAAGAGGTCCTTGAATCTATGACCAACTGCCTAAAAATCTCATTTCTTTAGCCAGTAACGGGTAAACAGATGGACTTTAATCATGAAAGAAATTGAATCCATTGACCAACTTAATTAATTAAAAACACAATATTCAGCGAAGAGACTCTTTCCAACAACGAACTTATTATCAAGCTGTACAATCGTATATATATGGGCTTTTTTAAAAGAAATTATATCCGGTGAGAGAATTAGGTCAAAGGTGTGAATACATGAAATAATAATAGTATGAAATGCATTTAAGTGTCAAAATAAATAATGTCATATATAGAATAATACATAAGGTGTATAGATTTTGGAAAGGGGTACATAATTATAGGATTAGTAGGCCAATATAAAATGTTACATAACATGGTGTGAAATTTGGTAAGATAGAATTCGGTTTATAACTAAGGAGGTGAAGGTGAGTGATGGTTAGGCATGTTTTGTGTACCTATAGAAGTGCATGTGTGTGGATGGTGATTCCTTTCCAACTGCTCACATAACGAATGTTTATTCCTTCTTAGGGTAATGTATTAGGATTACATTACTACAGAGCCTAGAGGACACACACACCACACATTTGAAGTGGTTTCCGGAGTTGCATCCTCATAAACACCTTACCGCAAACAGGTAAGCCAGGATGTACAATTTCCGAGTAACACCTTTTCTAAATCCCCTAACCTCTCTAGAGCGGAGAGGCAGCAATACTAACATGCAGATCATCTGAAGAAAACATCGTACTGCCGTTAAATCCATATTTACCAGTAAACCCTCCAACATGCTTCTGGTCTAACGACTATTCAAGCGACCTTTCAAGCAGCATTTAGATAGACAGGACGTGAAAAAACACTAATTCCAGTTAGTGCAGCTCTTGGGGTGTCATTCCGACTATGCAAACCACACGACCATTGTCAAGGTAGCCAATGTCAGTCGGATCATCTCATTACAGAACCTAATTGAGAAATTGTTTACCACCTTCTCAAAGAAACACAATCGGGAAAAAAAAAGTGTTTTTACGCATAAATAGCTATTCCCCCTCACCCACGGGGACTAAAATGTTTCCTCACCTTCAATAGTGAAATCATCCAGTGATTGAGATGTGGTCTGTTGTCGCTGTTGTTGTTGTTGTTGAAGGACAGGATTATTTCTCGTAGACTTGTCAACAGCGCCTTCAGTTTTACCCTTATGACCATCATCATCATTGTCGGCGTCTTCATCATCACTCCATTGAAGAGTGAATTGATCTTGTGATTTCGCTGATTCATACTTTTGAATAGGATCATCAAATGACAGGGTGAACAGATTATCGTCATCTTCTTTCACAGTACTAACCGATTGACAAAGAAATATGAAAAGAAATTAGATAAATAATACTATTTTTAATATTCTGCTGTTTCACGATTTCATCATGAACAGACATCGATTAGAGTACAAGTGGAAAACCTGTCAGGGAGTACTGCACACCGATGTTACGTCAGACTAGTTTGCGACTCCCGTAGAGCAGTACACACCTACCACAGGGGTTCGAACCCAGGCTATTTGGATGACAAGGCAACCGCTCGTAGAGTCGACTAAATGACTACGACCTGACTCTTCAATAATGGCCCATCCATGAATTATAGCACAACATAGAGCGATCGGCACTAGCCAATGTCATCGCTGGCAAGAATTCGCCATCACACCCAACCCCTCTGTTTTTTAACTGTCGAGACACTACACTTCTTCTAATGTTAATGTCAATAAAAAGTTTGGGCACTGTGGAATTGATCAAGTTAATAGTTTACACACAATGACAAGTTTTTTTGTTTTTCGGGAATATTTCGAGCAAAATGATTGTCAGTGATCACACCAACTGTTGGAAACATTTTGTTTCTTTCAATTCACACTGAAACGGTAGAAGACGAAGGCTTGGTAAGGGTATCTTTACTTGGAAATTGGTAACTCTACATATTTTTACGAGTTGATCACGGATTGATATCACAGTTAAAGAACCATTGTAAACCAGGGAGTACTGGACAGCTGTTTCATCCTAGTTCGGGAATCACCGGCAGTACGCACCCACTGAGATTCGAACCCAGGACCTTCTGGTTACAAGGCAAGCTAGCTCGTATACCATTCAGCCACTGGGACCCAACTCCTCAATGGTCAGTCCATGAATTCTAACTTCTACGAATTCGTGATATAGCGCGTCTTCGGTGGGACATCCATCCTCACACGTGACATTTGGATGGACCTCACTGGTCACGACTTCTTACTAGAACTGACTCCAGGAAACTCCATCCTGTAGCAAGTCACTAGCGAGCATCAGATCACGGATTGATCAACTCGCAAAAACATAACCAATCCTTACAAACCAAACTAAAGAAAATATCTCTATGTAGCCAAATTATGCATAACTTATGTTCAATACACCATTAGCATAGATCTTCGTGTTTGGGTAGTTCTGGTGTTTCTTTGTGTTCCTTCCACGTCTCCCATAATGCTGGAACAGATGCATTCACTCTTTGTGATGTGTCATATCCAATGAAGTTATATTGTTCTTCCACAATATACCACTCATTTTACCTAATACTTCTATTTATTATCTCTCTTTATTTTCTACTCTTGCTTTGCGGGCTACAAAGAGGCAGTTTGGCGACTCGAACTACACTGCACATCTGTGCAAAGTTCTACATTGAAACCAGTTTGTCAGTCAGCCAGTCAGTCATAAAAGTACAATATTGTGTTAGATCAGAAGTGTGACCCATTCTTTTCTATACCTGCTAATATTGTGGTGAGAACCGGCTGCTAGCCAAATTGATAGACAGTAATTTACGTCAATGTTTACATCCCAAATATTGGTCATGTGAAAAAACAATAACAAAGACTGACTGATTCAACAACCAATCACAGCACACTTTGTTTGCGTAGGCGGATACAATTAGCAGATAGATGATCTGACATTCAAGAAACAGTCACAAACAGATGAAAGATTAACTTTAAGTGAGAAACAACCAATCAGAAGACTGTGTTTGTCTGCTAACAATAATCTGTAATAATGTACATTAAAATCTATAAATATGTGTTGATTTCCTTAATAAATAATCTGTTGCCTGGCTCTTGTCTTCTGCTATTACATTTGGTGTCGCTGCCTACCGACAAATGGAAAGCCTATACCCTGCAGTTTTTGATGGAGACATATGGATCTTCGGGCAGGACTTCGAGGTTTCTTCGCAGTTGAGTGGCGTTCAAGATTTGTCAGCGATGAGGCTGCTACTTGGGACGCTGCTGGAAGGTCGGGCGAAAGCAGCATATGGAAAAGCGAGGCAAAATACCAACGAATGTGCGATAGAGTCACACAAACGGTTTCCAAAGTGGGAAGAACCACATATGGTCACGTTGAGATGGGGTTACGCAGACACAATTGCAATGGTAAACACAGAGAAACAAGTGAACATCAGCGAGCGCCGAGATTCCAGACTGCAAGACAAACGAACAAGGCCCTATAACCAAGAAGATCAAACCAACTTCAGTCGCAAGTGTTTGACGAGGGGACGAGTGTGGTGAGAGCTGGCTGCTAGCCAAAATTAGTAGACAGTAATTTACGTCAATGTTTATGTCCCCAATATTGGTCGTGAGAAAAATGAGAACAAAGACTAACTCGACAACCAATCACAGCAAACTTTGCATGGGCGGACACAATTAGCAGATAAATGATCTGACCTTCGAGAAGCAGCCACAAAGAGATGAAAGATTAACCTTCAGTGCGAAAGAACCAATCAGAAGACTGTGTTCGTCTGCTAACAATAATCTATAATAATGTACGTGGAAATCTATAAATATGTGTTGATTTCCTTACTAAACTATCTGTTGCCTGGCCCTTGTCTTCTGTTGTTACAATATTACAATAAAAATTGACCAATCAATTCGAAAACACCAAAGATAGCACACATACCTTTCCTTCTTCGCTGAAATTTCCGATTGGGCAACATGTCCCGACAATATTTCTGATTGACGCCTAGATGTTGAAGATGGAGTAGTCACAGTGTCACCACCAGTTGACATTCTACGTATATGATCCATATTTGATGAAAAAGTCACTAATTCAAGAGGTGGTAGTTTAGTAAGCACTTCAAGTGCTAATGTTGGACATCCCAGGACAAAATAATGATGAGCAGTTCGAAAGTATAAACGTCTCTCTAAACTCTTCACACGATATACAGCACCAGAATCGATTAGATTTGCTGCTTCAATACGCTGTTGACGTAATACCAGTGGATGAGATTGTAAATAGGTGTAGAATTTAAAAACACTTGGGCATACAGATTTTGTTGGTGGTGTTGTTGTTGAAGAAGAAGAAGAACCAGTGCCGGGAATTTGATTATTACCAGACAAATGTCGTGGATGTTGTGGACTCTGTTGAACCGATTGGCCTATACTATCTCTTTTCGCAGGAATACCTGAACTATCAGGATTCACTAGGATTCCAGGCCCTTCTAGTAAAGTTTGTAAAGCAGCTAATGGGTCACCCTAAATAATTTTTGAAAAAAAACAAAAAAAATTATTGGAGTAAAAATAAAACTCCTGAAAAAATGTTCAATTCAATTTGACCTTTCTCGCTGATTGATTGGACAGAAGTGACTGGCGTCAACTAAGTGTTGACCGGTCGACTCCTTGTGTGGTGGATGCTTCGACGATGCATGATTATTTAACATGTAGTAAAATAGTGGATGGTGACTAGTTGACGGATTGATTGGTGACGAAATCTCAGCACGGATACAAAACGCTCAAGCTGCTTTCTCTAACTTACACCATCTCTGGCGTAGGCGTGACATCCCGCTATCAACCAAGGGACGTGTGTACTGCTCAGCAAATCGCTCCGTCCTTCTCTATGGCTCTGAAACATGGCCAATGCGAGTTAAAGACATGAAAAGGTTGACTGTTTTTGATCATAGATGTCTACGATCTCTTTCTCACGTTAGGTAGTATAATAAGGTAAGTAATGTTGACGTTAGGCGTATAGTGTTGGGCAAAGAGGGAGAATCAATCGAAGAGGTTATAAAGTTACATAGATTGATATGGCTAGGTCACGTGCTGCGCATGCCTAACCATCGCCTCACCCTCCCGACGGGCATTACTAGCTGATATAGGTGCCGGTTGGAAAAGAGTAAGTGGTGGCCAAACAAAAACATGGCCTCATCAATCCATGAAATCCTTGACAGTTAAACTGAGTCAGGTAGGGAGATGCAGACTTCCGGGTTGGGGCCCGCCCTCGGGACTCTAAGAATCAATCAGTGGCTGGAGACAGACAATAGGTGACATGGCTCAAAATCGTTGTCAATGGCTTACGCAGATGTATTCAGTCTCTGTAATCTTTATTGATATTCCTTTCTACCATTACTCATTCTGTTTCACTCTTATACTTGTCAAAACTCTATTGATTCTCTTCACTCATCTTCTTGTGTACCTTTGTGTGCTATTTGGAATGTGGCAACTCAAAGTGCTGCACTTCGATTCCAAGTTTTATGATGAACCCAGACAGACAGACAGCTGATGAGTCCCAAATAGGACGAAATACGCACCATCCACCAATTTACGGTAATGAGTAAGGAATGTGAGTAAGAAATCCAATAAATGATAATTATGTCTTGTCCTCCTAGAATTACCTGTGAGTTATGAACACGAAGGTGAGTGAATATTTGTAGAACCTTATTGATGAGAAAGATTGAAGACATCAGTGTCATCAACAGTCCCCCAGCCAGTAACTCTCAGCATATTATTATTATTCCCTTGGGTTTCGAGTGGAACATAGGGCTTTAACAACAAATCTTCACTATTTTCTACTTTTTGCCATCCTCTGAGTCCACGACTTTCCATTATCTCTCATCTCCTCACCACCTTAGCGCTGACAATCTGCTCAGTGCTTTCCATTCTGGTTCCACTCGAATGATGGTCTGCATTGAGCGCGATTTCATCCGACAGACACCTCAAAGTGTATGCCCGACCTATCTCCATTTTCTCTCACAGCATATTTGTTGAGTGATCGGCTTTTGGTTGGTTCGTCACCACCCAGAGTTTCTTGTTGCTAATTGTTTCTCGCCCGCCGACCGGCCATTTCAACTTCAAAATGGAGTCAGCGAATCGGGCAGTCGTAGATAAAAGTCTATAACTTGTTGTAAATGCTTTTCGTGACACGCACTGCAAGTTTCTGACCCGTATAGAAGAAATGACTAACTTCACATTTGTGCTGAAAATGACTCTCAGTATACCCACGATCGAAACCCCCTACTTATATGCCAAAATTTTGCCCTCTCTTACCAATCTACTTCTATTTCATCGAAAAAAGTCGTGAGAAACACCCTATCCATGTCAAGCATTGAAGGATTAACATCCCCTTGTCTGACTATCCATGCTTCACTAACACAGACTATATGTAATCTTGCGATGATTACTGTCCATATTTTCATTTAATCCTATTTTCTACGATCTTTCTTAGCTGACTTCAAGACTGTTCATAAGCTTTCGTTTGCTCATCACACGATCACCACCCTCACCCGCCACCATGTCACTTTCAGACCTACATCCAACTCATCGTCTCGCCTTCGAGTTCCCCTGCAGGACCTTGTTTAATGGGTGAAGTTTTTCAAAAACCGCCTCCGCGTGTATCCAGTCTATCTCCACTTCTTTCTACATATTTGTTAGATAATGGCTTCTTGATCGACTCGTCATCAGAATTCCTTGTTGCTTATCCCTCCTGGCAGGCCATCTAATCTTCAGTATTGAGTAAAGACGGCAACTTTTGATGAAGGACTACAGTAGCCTGTCTGAAATGCCTTTCGTGATGCGCCAGACATCAGGAAGTACTTTCATATTATTGAAATTGTATCTTGGACAATCCATGCTTTAGTTTTCAAGTTTCACTATGGATCGACATCAGTTAGAGAACCACTGAAAGCCATCAGGGAGTAGAGCATGCAGCTATTTCGTCCTAGTTTAAGACTCGTCGGAAGTATGCTCTCCCTGCAATCGGTTCAAAACCAGGACCTTACAGTTACAGCCACTGCCATCCGACTCCTCAATGGCCAGTCAATGAATTCTAACTTCTAACATCTTGTGGTTTTAGCGCGATGACCAGCCAACGTCCTCACTGTCGACTGGATGCACTCCACTGGTCACAACTTCTTATCAGAAGTTCAGACAACTTAGTCCCGCAACCAGTCAATAGCGAGCATCAGATTAATTTTCAACAGTTACTTTGCAGGGATTTGATTCACCTTAATTTTGACTACGGATTGTTTCCCAGTTTTTTGTTTCAATACTCAGTTTTTACCAAACAAGTCTTTCCGCTTTTAGGCTATGAACAACATTTATCGTGTGTGTATGTGTGTGTGTGCAACGCCATATAATACCCAGATACTAAGGCTGCATCAGGTGAAGCGGGATTCAAACTCTCGACTCACTGGTTGAAATAAGAATGATTCTGTCAATGAACCCCGTCCTCACAATATTAACCACTCCCTATGATTCTAAAAAAGGTGAGGCGTTCAGGCTCCCCAAATTAACAACAGTACATGTAGACAGTTGCAGCAGACGTTTATCAACATCAGCGCACTTAGCTGGTTCCTTACTGAAGACCAGATGACCCTACAAAGAAGGATAAGGTAACAAAGACCTCTGGTAGGGGATAACGAACTAACTAAGATCCTATCACCTAACAAATATGCCGCAGAAGGAAATTGAAGTAGATTGGAAACATGTTAACGAGGCCTCCAGTTGACGTCTCATACGCCAGACATACCCACAGCGAGGAGTTAAGAGTGGACCCGAGAATAAGATGGAGGGAGTAACATGAGGAGGAAAGAAGAAGACTACGGACAATCATGAAGACAATTGAAAGTGATTGCGGAGAACAGGTTACAATAAAGAAGTGCGGTTGAAGCCGAATTCTTCAATCGGAGACACAACAAACGCCCGTGAACAGTATTTCCTTAAAGCTTTTGCTATATATGCCTACGTGAATAATAAATTCAAGGACAATAATTGTTTATTCTGATTGACGTTTGAAGATTAACACACTGGTCAACTTACTAAACTCCAAAAGGCCATACTTCTAAGGAATGGATCCTCGTGCTTGATTAAATGTTGTCTCAAGAAATCATGATAAGCAGATACTGTTGTATGTCCTGATATTCCCGGTGACGATGATGTATACAGTCTAAAATGGAAAGAAATATACACGTAAAATTTAATAGGCAAAGCAAAAGTGGTATTTTAAAATACGTTTAGTTCACACACCGAAATCACACAATAAAAACTTCCAATGGTAACTTCGTCCGGGGTTCGATTCCCGGCCGACGCACTCCTTCACCTTGCTGAGCCAATATTAAAAAAGCTAGTAAAGAGGAAAGGTTGGGCATGAGGCTAGCAACCCCATCCTGTAAACATAAACAATGCTACAGAAACTTCAAGCCTCTAGCTTGAAGCCCTAGGTTTCCTTGGGAACGTGAAGGAATAAAAAAATGGTAACTTAAGAGCACTGCAGCATTGTTTCGTCTCATCCAGGGAATACTCAACAGTGCGCATCTGACATCTAACCACAGAACAAGGCATACAGGATCATGACGTTATTATTTTTACTAATCCTTTTCATCTCCTCAACACACACGACCTCCTCCATGTCACCCAACAGCCTTCTCAGCGTGTGTCCCACCCATCTCAGTATATTTGTTGGTTGAGTAATAGGATTTTGATTGGTTTGTCCCCACAGCTTCTTGTTCCTGAATTTTCTGGCCACCCATCTGATCTTCAGTATGAAGCCGTTGGTGCAAATCTGTAGTAGCCTTTTGGAGATGCTGTTTGCGACGCTAATGTCAAGTTTCCAAATGATATAGAAGAGAAGAACTGACCGGCTTAACATTGTTGTTGAAAATCCGAATGTCGTGCTTTATGCTAAGTGATTGGAGGTCTGTCTTGCCTTTCTGAAACGACACCTTCTCCATGAGTGAAGGAAGTGACCTCTTTCAAATTTATCCCGTTGATAATGATTAATGCTTATTGTTGCTGGTTGGTTGGTTGGTTATCTGTATCAACTCTGTTTTCCCTATGTTCACCTGAAGTCCTGTGTTTGCTGCATGTCTCTTCTTCCAACCTGTTGGTTTCACCTGTAAGTCTACAAATTTATGTGACATTGGACACAAATCATCCGCGAAGTTTCGTTCCTGTCTTCTCGCTCCTCACAGTGTGATGAATATTTCCAGTCCACCACAATTAAGAATGTCATCGATGATAGTAGTCAGTCATGTCCTAATCCTGTCGTCGCGTCGAAGGCTTCACTGAGTTTTCTGTTGTGGATCACTGGACATGTAGCATTGTCATATACAGCTGTTGAATTACGTTGATAAAGATTTTGATCACTCCACAGTGTTCGAGGGAGCAATTTCAACATCCAACTGTTGAGTAAGAATTCAACAATCTATAGATTTTAACCTCTTTCAGTTCAAGGCAATATCACCAATACTGTCGATGAGTAAGTATCAATCATCACACCCCAACTTGGAAAATCAGTATGGATTGATGACGTAATTTCTCCCAATATTAAACAAACTCCCGAAAATTCCAAATTCTGAATCTTCACCTTTATTCCTTGCTCCCTCAGTGAAATATAAGGGCTTCAGAAGCTTCCTGAATTTTCAGTAGAAGTGGCATTGCTTGCTATAAGCTCAACCAGCCGCCCTAGTCAACTATCCTCTAGTCAACTCGGCGAATACTGAGAGTGGATGGATCAGGTATCGATCCTGGAACTGAGTTAGCATTCTACCATTGGAACAAATGACGCACAGAGTTCTGAAGATTCACTAATCAACCTTCGATATGGAGATCCTGACACTGTAGTGAGAAGTTATGACTGTTGAGGTACAGCATCCTGTCAGCTGGGCCAAGAGATATCCAACTGCATACAAATTGATGAGTGCTAAATTGAGTGAAGTCACCTGATTGTAAAATTTGGACTTTAGAATCATAGTGTAGAAATGAAACATCTCAAGGAATATCGATGAATCAGAACATGCTCAAAGTATGCACGTTGACTGTCAAATGTATATGCTATAATGCACTGAGTATTTTGCTGTAAAGCCTATCGCATTGGCTTAACAAGCTACACTGACCGTAAAAAATATTCCTGCACGTCTCGTCCTATCATGCCAAATATAATGATAGGATATTGAAAGTTGTCTGAGAGCCAGGGAATAGGAATGTAATACAGTATTAAGGCGTTTCCCTCAGATAACTAGCAAGTCAGTTATGCTGTGTACGGAAGGGGATGGGGTGCTAAAGATATATCCCTATATTCAAGTGTTGGTTTGTAGGGATTTGATTGGTTACAGGATTTTCATCATGAGCTGACATTAGTTACAGAACCATTGGAAAACCTGCTGGGAGTACTGGACAGCTGTTTCGTCCTAGTTTGGGACTCTTCATCAGTACGCACCCACAGGGATTCGAACCCAGGACCTTCTGGTTACAAGGCCAGCTCGTATACCATTAAGCCACTGGGACCCGATCCAATGGCCCATGAATTCTAACTTCTGCCAATTCACGACATAGCGCGACCCCTAGCCAATGTCTTCGGCGAGTATTTGTCCTTACGCCCGACCTGCTGCACCCTACTGGTCACGACTTCTCACTAGAACCCCAGGCAACTACCTACCTGAATTGGGCAAGTCGCTAGTGTGCATCTCATTGATATTCAAGTGTTGGTTTGTAGGGATTTGATTGGTTACAGGATTTTCATCATGAGTCCCAAACTAGGACGAAACAGCTGTCCAGTACTCCCAGGTTTTCCAATGGTTTTCTAACTAATGTCAGCTCATGATGAAAATTTTGAATCTTCACCCTTATTATTTGCTTTCTCAGTGAAATATAAGTGTTTCACGCCTTCTGAAATTTCAGTAAGTGTGCTGTTGCTTTAACGCAGTCGGCTTGTCATAAGGCATAAGCCCAATCTACCCCACCGCCTTTTCCTTGGCCTACTATCTACTAGTCAACTGGGTGAGGCGACTAAGAGTGAAGTGACCGAGGATCGACCCCCAGAACTTCAGCTATTACTGGGTCAGCATTCTACCATGGAACCACCGAGGTAAAGGGTTCTGAAGACTCATAGTTCAAGCTTCAAAATGGAGATTCTGACACTGTAGTGAGAAGCTGTGATTGTTACACTGGCCGGAAGGAATATTCCTGCACGTTTCGTCCTATCAGGCCAAAAATAATGTTAGGATAGTGATCAGACTACAACCAGTTACCGTCATATTGAAAGTCCTCTGAGACCTAAGGCTTATGCGCTGAGGAGTAAGAATCTAACATAACAGTAAGGCGTTCCCCTCGGATGATTGGTAAGCCACTTATGCTGTACAGAAGGGGATGGGTTGCTGAAAATCGATCCCTAAAATTGTACATATCAACTTGTCTTGCAACAGTCTCCGTAACTGTGTAGTGAGACCTGTCTGCTGGCCAAAATCGGTAGACAGCAATTTACGTCAATGTTTACGTCCCAAATCTTGGTCATGAGAAAAAAACAAACAAGAACAAAGACTAACTCAACAACCAATAACGGCAGAATTTGCGTGGGCGAATACGATTCGCAAATGTATGGTCTGACCTTCAAAGAAACATCCACAAAGAGATGACAGAATAACTTTCAGCGAGAAAACAACCAATCAGAAGATGCTGTTTCTCAGCTAATAATAACGAATAATAATGTACATAAAAATATATAAATGTCTCTTGATTTCCTCAATAAACGATCTGTTGCCTGGACCTTGTCTTCTGTTGTTACAGCCGAAGAGGCAAAAATTTCATATAGACACAATCCTAAAAACCACTTGAAACAGACTATGTGTGTACGAATGACCGCAAAGAGTTGTAGTGAAATGGGCGGTTATAATGCAACACTAATGCTCATTCTGTTTCAGGTGTTTTTCAAACATCTTTCCATCTGGGATAGATTCAGTGCGAAGGAGTGTGTGCTTCTAGTGAGAAGCCGTGACTAGTAGGCTCCATGAGGTCAAGAATGAGGATATATACTTTCCACCGATAACACTGGTGGCTGGTGTCAGTTCAGCTAAAATTACAAATCGATAGAAGTTAGAATTCATGGGATGGCCATTGGGGAGTAGGGTCGAAAGTGGCTGAATGGTCTACGACCTTGACTTGTGATCGGAGGGTAGTAAGTGCGAACTGATGAAGAGTCCTGAACTAGAAGGAAAAAGCTGTACGCAATACTCCCTGTTGATTTTTAATGGTTCTACAACTGATATCAGTGTGTGATCGAAATTAAAAGGTGTATTTAGTTGAGCCTAAGACGAACTCTAACAGACAGTCATGAGAGACGACTGAGCTTCATTATCGAGCATAAGTCATTATTCAACAGTGGGAGTATTAAAAACACTAATAATAATAATAATAAGATACTAACAACTCGAATAACATACCTTACTATCAGGACACCTAGCTGTAAGTCCTTCAGAGTGTCTAAACACACCCGCACGGCATCCTCTAAACATCCAGCTAACAGAAATAATCCAGCCGCTTGAAGATATTTATGCTGACTAAGTAGACGAAAGGCATTCAACTTCGCTTGTCGACAAGCTGGTTGACCAGGTGTAAAATCTGAACGGAAGAAATTCTCCAATGTTTTATTTCCAGTAGTTCTGATAAAAAGAAGTAAAAAGAAGAATAAAGCAAGATAAGAAATAAAAGTTTATGCAAACATGTTTGCTTTCTTGGTTACCCGCTTAATGGAATCAAGCAGACTGACTGGTTTCAACATAGAACTTTGCATCGATGTGCAGCAGTTCGAGTTGCCACACTCCCTCCATATAGCACAAAAAGCAAGAGAAGAAAGTAAAAAGAAATGCAAAACACGGATAATAAACACAGATATAAGGCAAAAAGAATAGTAATATAGAAGAACCATACAATTTTATTGGACATTATAAGTCCCAAACAGTGGATGTATCTCCGCCAACATTGATAATAATTTTGAGCCATATCACCAATTGTCTCCAGCCATTGGTTTTTAGCGTCCCAGGAAGTCTACACCTTCCTACACGGCTAAAACTAACTGTTGTGGATTTCATTGACTGATGAAGGTATGTTTTGTTTCAACCACCACTAGCTCTTTTCCAACCTGACAAATCTTATATCAGTTAACATTACCTATCGTCGAGGAAGGAAATGCCAAGTCATATGTGTCCTAATCATCTCGATCGATGTAACTTCACAACTTCGTCAGTTGATTTCCCCTCCCATCTACCTAGCACTCGACGCCTAACATCAATATTGCTTACCCTTATATACCACTTCACACGGGAGATAAAACGCAGTCGCCAATGATCAAAAAGAGCTAGGCTTTTCATGCTTTTTCCACTTTCAATGGCTAAGTCTCGCAGTCATAAAGGAGGGCACTGTGAACTGCTGCTAAGCAGTACATCTGGCCTTTGATCAGTAGGCAGTCAGACATCATGTCAACTAAGCCAGAAAAGGCGTCAGTTGGCAAATGCCAAACCAGATATCAACCCGGTGGACTTGAGTGAACTTCTTAAATAAGTCAAGTGGTGAGCACGCTCTATCACTTCACTTCCTCCGTATCTTTAAGCTAGGATTTGGTGTAGTCCAGTCCAGTAGTATCATCTTGCATTTGACGGGAGCGAATCGCATGCTTAACATTCGAAGATTGCAGCTCAAGATGTTCAGAAGACTCTGCAGTTTGTCACCGTCTTCACGTAGCAGGACTATGTCGTCTGCATATTCTATGTCAAGGGGACTATTCCCCGATGGTGACAAGTCAATCACTGAGTCGCCAAAGTCAGTTAGGGTCAGGTCGATCAGTACATCTTTGATGAAACTAAACAGGAATGGGGACAGTAGGCATCCCGGCCGGACACCACTAGTTGTCCCCACTTTATATGACCACTCTTCATAAGCTCTCACCTGGCTGTAGCCAGGTGGTCATACATGAGACAGAGTAGAGTGTCTCAATCAGTGCGATGTATTTTCTTGGCATTTCCTTCACAGCCAAACATCGCCAGAGTACCTCTCGGTCGACAGAATCGAATGCCACTTTCATGTAGGTCAAGAAATATGAGGATAGTTGGACGCCGATAAGCATGACTATGTTCTAGAATCTATCGAAGGGTGGAGATATGATCAATACACCCTCTTTTTGGTCTAAAGTTTTTTTTGTAACAAGGGAAATTGGATAAAAATGAAATAGGGTAAAAGTGGGAATTGACATGACAGCAGCCTAAGTATACGAAATGCAATCACATTTTCCAGTTCGAAAATTAATTGTAGTTAATAAATTGCTAAATACAGAAAGCAGAATAGTTTGAGAATTTGTCTTCTTTTTTCTTTTGTCTGCTAGTTTAATAGTAACTTAGTCAAGCGTAGCACAATAAACCTTCATATAAAAGTTTGCAGTAACCTTACCAATATATTTAATTTACTATCATGTTGAGGAAATTTGAGCACGCCTACAAAAAGCTCATGTGGCACTTGTCAACTTACGTCATCTCAGGGATAGACGCGATATCTGACTGGCAATCCATCAAGGGATGTGTGTACTACTCAGCCGTACTTCACTCCGTCCTTCTTCATGTCTCTGAGACGTGGCCATTGAAAGTGGAAGACATAGAAAGACTAGATCAAAGGTGTTTCCGTTCTGTCTCCCGTTTATGTCAGGTAGTATAACTGAGTGAATAGTATTGAGTTTAGGCCTCGAGTATTACGTAAAGTGGGTAAATCAACCAATAAGATTGTGAAGCTACATTGATTGAAATGGTTAGGATGTGTGTTACGCATTCACTACATACAGACAACCACTGACATCAATTCGACTGGGACAACATTCAAATATTAGACAGAGGGAACAACAAGAATGCTAGAGAATTTTTAGAAACCCGCCTGGTATTCCAGTGAATCATCAATCAATAGACACATCGAGATTGACAAAATTTACCAACCGATAAGAAAAAACCTCACACACAAAGGGTCAAAGTCCAAGTCAAAGAAACAATCAGTTCCAATACAAGTAGCCTAGAAGGTGTGAAAACACACAAAAACAACCAATCACATCCAAGGTAACCGACCAGGAGAGATGATTAATAAACTCGTGGAGAAATCTAAAAGCTCACTTCAGTTCAAATTGAAGTATGCGCTGAAGATGTCGACTAGTAGGGTGATGAAAGCTTCGCAAATTAACTACCCAGCTCAGAGAACACAACCACATCAAAATACGCATGCATCTTTAGCCACCACCTTCCCCGACAGGAGATGTCAGCTGACATAGGATGCATCAGGTTGAAAAAGAGCTAGTGGTAACTACGGGAAAACATGCGATCAATCCATGAAATCCACAACGGTTAACTTAAGGCAGCCAGAGAGGTAGGCACGTGTAGACTGCCAGACTTGTTGGAGTCCTTGGGATTCTGAGAACCAATGGCTGGAGACAATGGTTGACACGAAACTTACCGGTATTATACAAAATGTCAACAAGGAGGCAAGCTTCCTGCTTCTCTTATTTTACTGTTTTATTTAAAGCACAGGCATGGGACAATAAGGATACCAAGAAAATGCGCCACACCATAATAATAAAACAACAAGGTATACAGCAAAAGAGAAGAGGATAAATAAAGGACTTCATCGAGAAAGGAAGTTACTATATTTCACAACATTCGTCGTATTACTGTCACTAAGGGAGGAGAGGAGGAAGTTAGCGGCATGTTCGCCATTCATTGAGATTCTTAGCTATATCTCATTATATATTGAGCCACTGAACCTAACTAACTTTCGGCTACCAAGCAAGGAGTCATGATGTACCAACCCATTATACTCAAAGTTATAAGACTGACCATCTCTCTGCTTTTTCTATTCAGTTGCAGGTCTGGCTAACACAGAAATGTACGGAGGCCTCTGGGATGACATTCATAGCACATGTTCACCAAAGCCACCGAAGGCGGTGTTTCCCCAGATGACGACACTTAATGGGTGGTGACCTCCACAATGTGTCTAGGGACACACGCTATCGGGACTCAGAATTACTCACAGGATGATTCCATCAAACGCAATCAATTCCACGGAAAGTGGTGATCGAATACGCAAAGTTGCCGTGTCACACATCCTCAGCTCGCAGAGGCCAAGTTTCACAGACGTAGAGCACAATTGCGCTGTACACCCGATATCACTGACAGCTACCCTAGCTTTCACTATACGGATAAAAATCCCGTATGTCACACCACCAGCACTCACACAACTAATGAGATACACGAATTTATCGACAACTTTCAAGCAATTCCACCTGCAAGGCTGCTGCTGCTGGATTCAACATAGAACTTGGAACCGAAGTGCAGCAGTTCCACTTGCCACGTTCCAAATAGCACAAAAAGGTAGACAAGAAAATGAGAGAAGAGAATCAATAGAATTTAGATAAATATAAGAGTGAAACAGAATGAGTAATAGTAGAAAGGAATATGAAAGATTACAGAGACTGAATACATCTGAGTAAGCCATTGACAACGATTTTGAGCCATGTCACCCATTGTCTCCAGCCATTGATTCTTAGAGTCCCGAGGGCGGGCGCCAACCCGGAAGTCTGCATCTCCCTACCTGACTCAGTTTAACTGTCAGGGATTTCATGGATTGATGAGGCCATGTTTTTGTTTGGCCACCACTTACTCTTTTCCTCCAACCTGCACCTATAATTAGCTAGTAATGCCCGTCCGTTGGGGGAGACGACGGCTAGGCATGCGCAGCACGTGACCTAACCATCTCAATCTATATAACTTCATAGCCTCTTCGAGTGATTTTCCGTCTTTGCCCAACACTCTACGCCTAACGTCAACATTACTTACCTTATTATACCACCTAACGCGAGAAAGAGATCGTAAACATGTGGTCAAAAGCAGAGAATCTCTTAATGTCCACCTGCAAGGGTGAGTGCACGTACAGGCTCCTGCCAATTTGACGACATTACTTTGCACTTAGATGGCACAAAGCACATGATTCGACTGTCTGGATGTACTGATTACCTCGCATTCTTATCATTGCTTGTGGTCACTTTATTGAATTACGCTTTAATATCGAAAAAATGTTATGTAAATCTTGAAATAAATTTGCATAATTCCAATTAAAATTTTAAAAAAAAAAACATGATGTGATGAGTACACACATTTCTAAACAAAGTGATTACCTGTGAAGATATTTTACATGTTAATAGAAAAATAGAAACACCGATGGATGAAAAATAAGTTCGAATGAATCAATCATAAAGTAATAGAAAATCTGACTGGACACTAGTTACTAACTAGTGTAATATGTATGTACTACTTTGTTTGTTTAGTGCAGACTGAATTCTATCAGTCAGTCACGTTTGCAATGTGGCCACTATAATCCACTAGGTGGCTCTCCATCATTACGGTGAACTTTGAATAGTTGATGTTGGATGGTTGAAGACAACCGGAAGGAAGCCTTAATTGACCTAGGTGTCATGCTAGTTGGCACTCATCAGTCAGCAAGGCGTATCTGCAACCAATACAATCATAAAGAATAGCTCAGGGGTAACGTCTCTGACTGTAAAGACAGCACTGGGTGACGCCGGTTCAAATCTCAGACAGAGGACATGTATTCCTTCAAGGTGATTGCAGATACGGCTTGCTGACTGACTGGTAAGTGCCAACTAGCAAGAAACCTAAGTCCCGACAAGGCTATCTGTTGACAGCCTCCAACCTCCTTTACCTACTTGGGAAGCATCATTTTAACTACGGGTGGAAGTGACGACGATATCATAGCAAGGATCGGCAAAGCAGGACAAGCTTTCACTACTCTCAAGTCTGTGTGGAGATCAACAGCATTCAACTCCAATGTGAAGTCAGTCAGTGCTACTTACCATACGGATCAGAGACTTGCACTGCGCGTCATAAAGAGCATCTCAAACAAACTACAGACCTTCATTAACAGTTGTCTTCGCTCAATACTCAAGATCAGATGGCCGGCCAGAAGAGATCAGCAACAGAGATCTCTGGGAGCAAACCAACCAGGAACCGAGTGTGAAACAAATAGGCAGAAAGAAATGGAGATGGATTGGCTATACTCTGAGGAAACCATCAAGTGAGTGACATCACTAGACAAGACACCGCTCGAGTGGAACCCGGCCGAAAGCCAAGCGGCGAGTTGGTCGTCAGTGCAAGCATGACTTGGAGGAGGTCATGTGAAGAGGAGATAAAAATGTGTGCACAGACCTGGAGCCAGGTGAAGACTCTAGCAGAGAACCGAACGCAATGGATACGCGTGGCTGAAGCCCTATGTTCCTCTAGGAATTGAAGGAAACAATAATAATAATAATATCACTTCGCATTACTTTTAGAAAGAGAAGAAAACAGATATAAAACCATAGACTACTGATTGATTTGAGATAAGCAGTTTTGTATACCAGTCATATATATATATATATATATATATATATATATATATATATCAGATAGTCAGATGTAGGTGGTCTAAACGTCGGACGGCCGTTTCTCCCATTGGTAATATCCAACTACTCATTCCGATCAAACAGTAGTATATAGCTTTTTTCAAATTTTTTCGCTTTCTTGATTACCATGTATAGCATCAAGCAGATTAAATTTTCATTATATTATTGTTCCCTTGGGTTCCGAATGTCACATAGGGCTTATACACCACACCTCTACATTGTCCTGATCTCTTCAGACCTGACGCCTATACGCCATTGATTGCGACTCCTAGCCATATAGAATAACGTTCTGAAACACTGATTCGGATTATCCTTCAAACTCCACTGAGAATGTCGTGATGCATCAAAAGGTTCCAATCTAACACAAGTATCCTTTATCTCACAGGGTCACAACGTTGTTATGTGCTAAACACTTCTCCACTTCTTCTAAACATTCAAAGAGCTAGGGCAAATAGTGAACAGTATGGGAGCTGCTGGGATTACATGCATAGTACATGTTATGTCCAAGCCATGAAAGTCAGTATCCAGATAAAGAAAACCAATTACCGCACAACAATTTCCACCAATGTCTAAAACGCACACTATTGTACATCAGAAATGATTACTTTATAATGACACCATTTGCACACTGTTCTGTGTAAGTGGCAATGGTCTCCGAACATCCTCAGTGCGGATAGGCGGATATCAATACTGTACGCAAAGAGAAACTGTAAACAGTCAACCATTGAGGGTCTTTATCAAAATTAATTAGAGGAACCGGTTGTATGATTACTGCTCGATTGAAATGCTCAGTGTCAGTTAATGTGTCAGCACCTGGTACCTGCTGGTTGATAGCGACTGGCAGTCGAATCCCTGATGAGCAGTTTGTCGCAAATAGGACTCGTCAATAAGATGTACCTGCAAGCCTCAGTAAGTGCTAGTGTTCCCCACCCCCTAAGACTCAGAGCTTTCAACCAAAATTGTATCATTTCATGGGTGAAATCTTTATTTTCAAGTATTGGTTTTGTAGGGATTTTGTTTGATTGGTTGGAGGATTTCATCATGAGCTGACATCAGTTAGAGAAACATTGGAAAAACCTGCCAGGAAGTACTGTACAGCTGCCTCGTCAGCCTAGGTTTGGACTCTGCCTCAGTAGTACGCACCCACCACAGAGGTTCGGACGCAGGATCTTCTGGTTACGAGGGTAGTGAGCTCGTAGACCATTAGGCCACTAGTCGCGCTATGTCATGAATTGTTAGATGTTAAGATTCATGGGCTGGTCATTAGATCCGGTCCCAGTGGCTTAATGGCCTACGAGCTCGCTAGCCTGGTAACCAGGAGGTCTTGGGTTCGAACCCCTGTGGTGGGTGCGTACTGCTGAGGCAGAGTCCAAAACTAGGCTGACGAGACAGCTGTCCAGTACTCCCAGGTTTTCCAATGGTTCTCTAACTGATGTCAGTTCATGATGAAATCCTCCAAACAATGAAACCTTCATTTTCTACGATAAATATCGATGTCATAATTCAATTTTGAGTGACTTCAACAATGCTCATTTAGGAAGCTTGTACTTCACCTACAAAAGGCGAACGAAATTACCTATTACCAATATCTCAGTGCTTCACAATAACAAAAAGAGGAGAAGAATCTGTCAGAAGAAAAAGAAGAAGTAGCCTACACTTCAAAAACTAGTGACCGAACTTCCAAGAGTCATTTAATTACATGTTGAACATGTTTAAATTGGATGTGCATGCAAGCTTACTTGAACAATGCAGCTACCATTTTCGCTTTACGCATAGCTAAGTAGAAAACAGCAGCATCCATAGGATCTTTGGTGGTTTGAAATGCGGTACGCGCCATCTACAAGATAAAATAAAACAAGACAGGAATTTGAACAACTTAATGATTCGCTTATAAATGAACAAGAAATTATTCACTTTTGAAATAGTGAGGTTTTGGACATACGTTGATTGAAAAATATATTCACAGTTGTGTTAGATTCATACTACGTGAAAACGCTGAAAAAATGCAGAGTCTTCTGAACACACCTCAAGGAGCAGTGAACTGCGAATGCTTGGAATGCGATTTGCTCCTTTCAGATGATACTAGAAGACTGGAATACGTCGATTTTTAGCTTAAATATAGGCAGGAGTGAAGTGGTAGAGTGTAGCTACGTCACTCCTAACGGGTTGATCACTGACGAAATCTCAACATCGATAAAAAAGGGTGGTGTGGGATTAGCCATCCTGCACCATCGCTCACGTAGACGGGATATCCAGCTGGCTGTCAATCAAAAGAAGTATTGACCCTGTCCTCCTTTACGGTTGTAACAGATGGCCACTGAAAGTGGAAGACATGAAAAGGCCGGTTAACTGTCTTTTATCATAAATGTCTGCATTCTATCTCCCGTGTTACATAGTATAATACAGTGAGGGATATTGGGGTTAGGCAGGGAGGGAAAATCAGTTGATGAGGTTGTGAAATAACATTGGATTGACATGGTTAGGACAAGTGTTAGGCATTCCTAACCAGCGCCTTCCTTGACAGAAAATGTTAACTAACATAGGATTGATCAGGTTGGAAAAGAGCAAGTGGTGGTAAAACAAAAGCTTGGAATTATTACATGAAATTAAACGTCAATCTGAACGAAGAATATTCCTTTCAGGAATTTCTCTTCAGGTTCTTACAATTATAAAACAATTATGATAAGGGTTTTTGTATTTCCCAATGAATGAAAAACAAAACGATATTGTCGCTTTTACTGACGTCTCGCTATTTAATGCTAATAGCTTTATCAAAGTATTATTAAACCGGAATTTACAAAATCTCAGCATATATATAACAAAGAGTTAAGAGGTGAGAAAATAGACAAGTTAGGTCAAGTTAAAAGGATATATTGAAAGTCAACATAACAATGAACATCACTAAACTAAATAACAAAGGTAATAGTACATCTGTTATGATATCAAAACAAAGTTTACTAACTTGATCATCGTTCGTCTGTCTGGGGGCATTTTTTAGTTGTCAAGTTGGTCAATTGGTAAAGATAACAAAATCAAGTCTGGATTGTTGGATTTGATCAGTGTGTAAAATTATGAAAGCAGCGTGTGTTTACATAGTGAACTTGCATATCACATTCGTGTTGGTTTTGTCACTTGATGGGGGAGGGGGGTGTTGTAACCAGGTCAGATTCTGTTTTAGTCCATCATTCCTATTCAGACAATTTGGATTCCGCTTGATATGAAGTGCTTCTAATATTAGACGTTCTTTATGATTTGTCTGAATAGGAATGATGGACTAAAACAGAATCTGACCTGGTTACAACACCACTAACCCATGAAGTGACAAAATCAACACGAATGTGATAAGCAATATCATTAAATAAACACACGCTGCTTTTATATTTTTACACACTGATCAAATCCAGCAATCTACAGTTGGTTTTTTTATCTTTACCAATTGACCAACTTGACAACGAAAAATGACCCCAGACTAACAAACGATGATCAAGTTAGTAAACCTTGTTTCGATACCATAACAGATGTACTATTACCTCTGTTATTTGGTTTAGTGATCTTCATTGCTAATTTTACTTTCAATATGCCCTTTTAACTTGACCTAACTTGTCTATTTTCTCACCTCTTAACTCTTTGTTATATATATGCTGAGATTTTGTAAATTCCGGTTTAATAATACTTTGATAAAGCTATTAGCATTAAATAGCGAGACGTCAGTAAAAACGACAATATCGTTTTGTTTTTCAATCATTTCGAAATACAAAAACCATTATTATAATGAATATCATATACCCAATGCCCAAAAGTTTTTTCAAACTGTTAAAAGTGAACTTGGTTTGGACATATATAATTATAAAACAATTATAATATTTGTTGTCGTTACAAAAATGATAGCCAGTTATGCGGTGGATACATCTTTTACGTTGAATAACAGACCACTTTGTACTAGCCACTTCACTTGACACCTTTATTATCTACCCCACAACATTCTACAAATCTATTATGACTAATCATCATCCATCGTTTCCCCCACCATTTTACGATATTTCACAATCGATTTTAACCTAGGACGTTTGTCATACAAATACGACTATTTATTTTGACACCCCATAACTAATCTGTTATTCTACGTAAATAAAAAACGTATCCACCACATAACTAACTGGCTCGCATTATTGTAACGACAACAAATATTATAATTATTTTAAAATTGTAAGAACCTGAAGACGAGAAATTATTGAAAAGAACACTCTTCGTTCATAATGACGTTTAATTCATGATATAGGAGTATTTCACACTATTAAATACATGAAATCTTTACTGGTTAATTTGAACCAGCCACGTAGGCAAAAGAAACGTTTTAACTCTTATTTAAAACATAGAGGGAAAAACAACAAAAGAAACATAAAGAACACACTAAGCATAAATTTACCTTTTCAGCACATCGGATAAGTAGACTTTCACTTCGAATCCACCAACCACAACCATATCGTTTAAAATCAGGCCAATTTAACTCTAAAGCATCTATACTACTCACACCGCCTGCAGTAGTAGTAGTAGTAGTTGAGGTTGTAGCAGCAATTGGTAAACGTGATAACAACTCTTCTTGTGAATCAGAATGATACGCCCAAACAAGACTAGAATTAGTTAAACCAGACGACTGAAATGATATTTGACACACACAAAAGAAGTGAAAGAGAGTAAGTAACACAATGAGAGCGGATCACATAGTGAAATCATCATCAACGTCATTATAAGGCATTAGAGCAAACGAAAAGAGACAAATAAAAGTAGTACATTTACACATCTCTTTACATTACAAGTCACAGATCGATTAAAAAGAAACAGTAAAACATTTTAGGATGAATTTATTGTTACTTCGTTTTTTTGTCTCAAGTACTGTTTCCTGGTGTACAGAACCTTCAGAGGAGGTTCCTGCATGACATTTTCCCTTCGTACGATATCTTTGAGTTAGAATATTAACTGATGTAAGTATATCCTGTGACACACAATGCGCTCTGAGCTGATGAAGCACAAAGCATTCCATTAAGTGAAAAATCTGCTTTATCTCTTTCAAGAAATCCATGATATCTGGTTGAAAGCCAATTGTAAAATGTTCAGGTGTTCAGAAGTACATGTTGACACCCAAGGACACACATAACAGAAGAACAGTTACCTCATGTGCCAGAACACGTTACCGTCCACAACAAAGCCTTTCCTTAATTGGAAGACATGAAAAGGCCGGCTAGCTGTCTTTGATCATAGGTGTCTGCGTTCTATCCCCCGTGTGTGTTAGGTGGTATAATAAGATGAGCAATATTGAGGTTAGGTATCGGTCGACTGCTAAGTAGATGGGAGGGGAAATCAATCGACGAGGCTGTGAAATTACACTGAATGAGATGGTTAGGACATGTGTTATGTATGCCTAGCCACCCCCTTTCTCGATGGGCAATATTAACTGACATACTATCAGATTGGAAAAGAGCTAGTGGTGGTCAAAACAAAACGTGGTTTCATCGGTCAATGAAATCCAAAATAGTTAGTTTAAGCCAGCCAGACACGTAGGGAGGTGTAAACTTCCTGACTGGTTGGGGTCCTCGGGATAGTAGAAACAAAAAAGGTTGGAGACCCACTATTGGTATTATGGCTCAAAGTCGTTCTCATTGCCGTAGATACACCCACTCCTTGTGACTTATAATATCCAATGAAACTATATTGTTTTTCCATGTTACTATTCTTTTTCCCTCACTTACACTTCTGTTTATTATCTCTCTCGCTCTTTTTGAACTCTGTCTCTCTCTCTCTCTTGCTTTGTGTGGTACGTGGAGGGAGTGTGACAACACGAACAGCTGCACACCTGTCCAAAGTTCTACGTTGAAACCAGGCAGTTCAGTTAGTAAAGTTTAGTAGGAAATTGCGAATGAGAGGCTTGTAAACATTGTAAAAGCACACAATAGTAGATAATACCACTAGAGGTCATATAATAATAGATTAAAACAAACCGAACGAAAGAAAATATGTGTAATAGATAGAGATGTAAGTTTTTCGTAGTCCAAGTTTTGAGCAGGCCGCTAACAATATGATTTATGCAAGCAAATGTGTTCTCGGTAAATTCTTACGGGACTTTACACGACTACGTAATAAAATATCAGTCATAGACATTTTCAAAACAATGCAGACCAATCAGCAGAATCAAATAAAATCAAGGAGAATGTAAGCAGAATAATAACAATCATAAATCACAAACCTTGGCAAGCTTGTCGATTGGCGCGCTACATTTACTTAGTTACATAAAATTCTTATTTCTGTGGTGCTTTTGCACAGGAAGTTGTAGAAACTACTGTAATTTGTTTACCTTCGAACACTAAATCTGTGGGTTAAATCTTGTTGACTATTAATACCTAGATAACTAACTCTGTTTAACACTAACTAATATCTATAACTTTAAGTATGATTGGATTTACATATCCAAGTTGACCCAAATCAATGAGTCTATGGTTTTCATATCATTTTTGGTAATTGTATTTAACAGTGATATTACTGCCACGGTATTTTGTTGTTGTCGCCGCTGCCTTTCCTGTTGCGCTTTTTAGTTGCTTTATTTCAAGTTTTCCTGATTCTGAAGGGAGCAACCCAAAAGTTGGCTCCTCTGTAACGTACAGATTAATGTAGCAACAACCTAGGTTGAGTTTGAAGACCACAGTAGGGAGAGGAATTGAATACACTCCTAAATAAGGAGATTAGTTTGAATTTTTTCTATGACAACTGCCAAAGTTATGCTTAGAAATCGAACAAAATTACAAACTCAGGGAATTGAGGTGGGACCTTCCATAGGATTGTAAAGGCGGAACTTTTATCAGTCCACAAAGTGTGACAATAATGTGGAATTCCTGACTAACTTAACGACTCCTTAATCGATACGGGGGTCTTTCTTACAAAACTTTCAATATGGCTTGTTTACGCAGAAATTGAGTTCACGTACGCGACAGAAGACAACACCGTATTGTTTTTTGATGTCTTGCTAACTCAAGAAACCATGATCATCATCATGAGCTGTCATCGGTTAAAAAACCATTGGAAAAACTTGGAGTACTGTCAAGCGGCTGTTTCGTCCTAGTTTGAGACTCTTCATCAGAAAGGTAACTACCTTTCTCGGTTCCAGTGAGAAGTCGTGACCAGTGGGGTACAGCACGTCATGTATGAGGATAAATACTCGTCACGGATGACATTGGCTAGTGCCAGTCGCGCTATATCGTGAGTGAATTGACAGAAGTTGGAATTCATGGGCTGTCCATTGGGTCGGGTTCCAATCAACGACCTCGCCTTGTAATTGGAAGCTACTGGGTTCGAACTCTGGCAGTGGGTGACCAATGACGAAGAGACCCAAACTAGAGCGAAACGGTTGGTTATCCAGTGGTCCCAGGTTTTTCAGTGTTCTCTAACCGATGTCAGATTATGACGAAACCCTGTAACCGATCACCTGGTAGTTATCGATATATATATATCATGTTGTATGCGTCGATGGCATAGCGGTTAGGACGCTGGCCGACCATGCACGTGGTCCGGGGTTCGATCCCTAGCCGACGCACTCCTTTGCCTCGTTAAGCCAGAAATAATGCTGGTAAAGAGGAAAGGTTAGGCATGAGGCTAGCAACCTCATCCTCTAAAATAAACACTGCTACAGAAACTTCAAGCCACTAGCTTGAAGCCCTATGTTCCACTGGGGAACGTGAAGGAAAAAAATGTTGTAAAAAAGCTATTGATACTACTTGATTGCCTCCAAATACTTGTAGGTTCGAATCCACGACCCACTCATTGTTCACTAATTAATTCGCCCACCAAAACATTACTAAGCTGCCACAATTTCTTTCATTGATAATCATCTTCGAGATTTCGACTTCTCCATTGATATATCACAACGTGCATCGGCGATTCAGCGGTAGGAGACTAGCCAACCACGCCTCACGTGGTTCATGGTTCAAAACTCGGTTCCCAATGCACTCCTAAACCCCACTAAGTCGGTAGTATAGATTGGTAGAAAAGGAATGTTGATGGGCGTGAGGTTAACAACTCTAACGTGTAAAAATAACTAAAACCATTGCTACCGAAACTTCAAAGCTCTAGCTTGAACCCCTACGTTCCACTAGGAATGTGAAGGAATAAAATAACAATAATAATAGTATGTAACCTTTGAATGTCTATATTGATTCACTAGGGTAAAATAATGCATTTCAAAGTAGTTCAAGACTATACCACAAGCTCAAATTCATACCTATTCAATGCCCCCCCCCCATTTCAAAGGAGACAATTCAATTGATTGAAATTATTCCTAACTACTTTAGTAAGACTAAATCAAAGGGAATTGACTAAGAACATTCTTCAAAATACTTATCATGATAAAAAACAATAATGACTAACAACACTTACAAGGAGTTGAGCTCTACGAGCCGGCGGGAGTGTTTTACTCAAATACGAGTAAAGTTGAACAGTCAAGAGGAATCGTAGACCGCATTCATCTAAGCCTTGAAAAAAAATGGGAAGATGTTTTATATGATATATATGTGTGCTATACAGATGCAGATTAATAGAAAGTGGCTAGAAAAAAAAATTAAACTAACATTTTAGATCAATAACTGCAAAGGTAAAATGGTTTATTCCTTAAATCTGGATTGAGTAGTTTACGTTGTGGTCTGGAAATAATCTCTCTCATTGGACAACTTTTCGTCCCTTTGTTTAACTAAGACCGCTTGGATGACAGTTAGGAATCCCAACCTGACCATTATAATATTGTCATGATGATGATTACTGACTAATGATAAATGGTGAGCATAAGATAATGACGTCTTCAATCGATGAAAACGCTTCATTGAATCAGGTCATTCAGCTTTAAGTTATTTAACCTTTAAAGTTATTGTATAGGGCTAAATTCAGTCGCTCTGATTATCATAATTATTATTGTTCCCTTGGGTTCCTAGTGGAACATAGGGCGTCAACTACACGTCTCCACTTGTTTCTGTCTTCTGCTGTACTTTTCACCTGCATCCATGTTAGTCCATACTGTTTCAACTCTTCTTCACACGATCTCCTCCATGTCACCTTTCGACGTCCCACTCACCGCTTCCTTTTCGGGTTCCACTCGAGGGCCTGACGCGCGATGTCACTCAGCGGCCTCCTCAGCCAGTGTCCAATCCATATCCACTCTCTCCTGCATATTTGTTGGGCGATTGGTTCTTGTTTCGTTCGTTCCCATAGTTTCTTGTTGGTGATTGTTTCCGGCGGCCATCTGATCTTCAGTATAGAGGGAAGACAGTTGTCGTTGATAAAGGTCTGCAACAGGCTGTTGGAAATATTCTTTGTGACCCACCAAGTTTCTGATCCTTATAGAAGAACTGACTCACTTGACGTTTGTATTGAAAATCCGAATTTTGTTGTTAATGCTGAGTGACGAAGATTTCCAGATTGGTTTCAGGTTGATGAATGTGTTTCTCGCCTTCTCGATTCTCGATTTGACATCCTCGCCCGTCCGTTCCTCCTGTAGTTGAGACAATGCTCCCTAGATAAGTGAATGAATGAAGTAACCTCTTTCAAATCCTTCCCGTTGATGGTGATTGGCACTGGATGTTGCTGTTGTTGTTGTTGTTGCTGGCTGGTTATTTTCATAACCTCCGTCTTGTCTATGTTCACCTGGAGTCCTGTCTTTGCTGCCAGCCTCTTCGACCAGTTTGTCGGTTTTTGCTTGTAAGTCTTCGATTTTGTGTGACATCAAACATAAATCATCCGCAAAATCCAGGTCTTCTAGGTTCTTCAAGTCGGTCCAGGATATCTCTGTCTTCTCGTCTCCCACTGTCTGACGCATAATCCAGTCCACCACAATGAGGAATATCATTGGTGATAATTAGCACCATTGTCTGACTCCTGTGTTTACTCCAAAAGCCTCGGTGAGTTTTCCGTTGTGGATCACTTGACATGTGCCGTTGTCATACAGCTGTTGAATAAGGTTGATGGATATTTGGGGTACGCCGTAGTACTTGAGTAGTTTCCGGATTATTTATTTTTTATTTTTGATTACAGCTTGATGCCACACCGTATTTTTAGTACAAGTATGGAATTTTCAGCATGGATTACTTCGTGTGTTACTAGATAAATAAAATTCGTGGAGAAAGAGAAGTAGAACAGAGATCCCAACCGTCAAGGAGGGGTACCGGATTCCATTCCCGAACGATTGGGGGTGTAATATTGCAGAGTCATTTCTAAAAGAGATTAGAGCATTCGACTGGGACTCCCTGATTTCCAAGGACCCCCTGACTGATGCCAGTTCATGAGATCCACCTTATAATATTATTATTAATATTTCTTTTGGTTTCTAAGTGGAACGTAGCGCCTCAACAGCACATTTTCATCTTCACTCTATTTCCTGCACTCCATTTCAGATGCCCATACCAACTGCCCACACAATCTCCTCCATGTGTTCCCCTAGGACATTTGTAGAATTCGTCTTGTGCCACTCAGGTTCCACTACACAGTCTGTCTGGAGAGTTGTATCACTCATCATTCTCCTCAGAGCACATCCAATCCATTTATTTCGGCATATATTAAAAAAATCCTACAAATACAATGAAAATAAGTAGTATAAATAAAAAAATAAAGAATGATACATAAAATAACTAACCTTGTTTAGTGGAACTATCTTTAACTGATGCTTGTTTTGGTAATGATGATGCATGCTGTTTACTATCACGTCTCGTAGAACTGCCTACTGACAAACAATCAGTAATATCTGAATGTGTTTTAGCCATTAAATCAGCTATGCCAAGTAAATACATTTGATCCAATGGTGATAGACCAGGTAGCTGTTGAGTTGATAGACTGTATTGTTGGTGAGAAGAAAAACAAAGCAGAGTGGGGTGTTAAGGAAAAGGCACAGAGAAGATGAGATGAGATGCATTAGCTTCTCCAGCTTCAAGAAGTTAGCTCACCACCAATAGACTTCGATAATTCATCCAGAATTGACTTATTATTATTATTCCCTTGGGTTCCAAGTGGAACATAGAGCTTCAACCGCACATTTCCACTTTCTTCTATTTTCCGCTGTCCTCGTTATCTGGCTAGCTACACGATTTCCCATAATCTATCATCTCCTTTTCCCCACACGATCTCCTCCATGTCACCCTTGCACTGACGACCCTCCCCCGTCGAGCGATAGCCTGCATTGAGCGCGATATCATTCGACGGTTTTGTCCTGAAAATATGCCCAATCCATTTCCACTTTCTCTTACATATTTGTTGAGCAATCGGGTCTTAGTTGGTTCGTCCCCTCCCAGAGTTTCTGGCTGCTGATTTTTTCTGGCCAACCGACTGACCATTTGATCTTCAGTATGGAGCCGGCGAATCGGGCAGTTGTTAATAAGAGTCTGTAACTTGCTGAAAATCCTTTTCGTGATGCACCCACAGTGTAAGTTTCTGACCCATATAGAAGAACTAACTGATTGACTGACTTCACATTTGTGTTGAATACAATCCGAATCTGGTTGCTTATGCTGGCTGAGTGAGTGAAGCGGAAGATTTCCAAACTGGTTTCAGGTTGATAAGGGTGTATCTCGCCTTTCCGATCCTCTTTGAATGGCTAGCTTTGACATCTTCATCCGTTCCGCCAGCCTGCGGTTGAAGCCATGCTTCCTGGCAAGACAAGTGAAGGAAGGAACCTCATTCAAATCTCTCCCATTGATGGTGATTGGCGCTTGTTGATTTTGTTAGTTTGTTGGGTATCTTTACCTCCTCTGTCTTCTCTATGCTCACTTGAAGTTTTGTCTCCGCTGGTCTCTTCTTATTCTTCCTCTTCCAATAGAAGTAATACAAGCTGGCTCCCTATCATGACCGATGATATTCCTAATTGTGGTGAACCGGATTATGCGTCAAACTGTACACCGGGAGTGAGAAGACAGAAATGCGTTGGACTGACCGATTAGAAGAATCTAAAAGATATAGATTTCACCGACTAGTTTATACCTAATGCCACACATACTCGAAGACTTACTTACAGGCGAAAACCAACAAGCTGGAGGAAGAAACAGCCAGAGAAGACAGGGCTTCGAGTGAACATGGAGAATACGGAGGAGTATAAGATGAACAACCATCACCACCACCAACAACAACAAGCACAAATCACTATCAATGGAGGAAATCTCAACGGGGTCACTTCCTCCACTTGTCTAAGCAGGATCCTTTCTACTACAGGCGACAACAAGGATGAAGATATCAATCAAATCAAAATCATTGGATGCTTTGAGAGTGAATGCCATGCACCGACAGGGAAACTTCACTATTCTACCACGAACACAATGGTTCTCTCAATGATGTCAGCTCATGATAAAATCCTCCATGCAATCAAACAAAAATCCTTACAAAACCGATGCTTGAAAATTAATCTGATGCTCACTAGCGACTGGCCCTATTCAGGCAGTTAACCTGGGGTTCTAGTGGGAAACCATGACCAGTAGGGTACAGGAGGTTGAAGATGAGGCAGTAACTCATCGAAGAAGACATTGCGAAATGGTCACGCTATGTCGTGAATCGGCAGAAGTTAGAATTCATGCGCTGGCCATTGGATCGGGTCCCAGTGGCTCAATGTTCTACGAGCTCGCCTTGTAACCGGAAGGTCCCGGGTTCGAATCCCGGTGGGTGAATACTGATGAAGAGTCCCAAACTAGGACGAAACAACCGTCCAGTACTCCCTGTCAGGTTTTCCGTTGGTTCTCTAACAGATGTCCGCTCATGATGAAATCTTCCATGCAATCAAATAATGAACAGTGATAGACAGAATAAAAGCAATTCAAGATAAACGTATGAGAATTAAGTCAATAGTAATAATAATAATAATAATAATAATAATAAATATCACATACTGCTCAGCAAGTACACGAGCATCATCTTCAGAAAACTGGATACTACGGGCTAAAGCAGCCGGTTTCAATGACCATACACTAAAACCATAGAATTGTGATGCTTTTTGTGTAGATGAATTCGATAAGGAATGCTTCGATTCTGTATGACTTTTCAATGAAGCTCCATCAGCGCCTACTTCTTCATCTTCGTCATTGAGATTTAAATCATCGTCCTAGAGAAAGACAAAAAAGATATATATTCGTGGAATATACTACTGAAAAGATTCTTAAGTAGTAGGCAGATGCATATCCAATTCAGAAAATTTTTATGTAACTTACAAAATAATTCCATATTAGTTTGTCCATGAGATGTATCACACACTGAATGTAATAGTATTATTTACTGGATGAGGTTTCGAACAAAATTTATTGTTCATGATCATATCAATTGTAATCACACGACTTTGAAACTTCAGTTTTATAGTTTTCTTTCTTCTCTCCCATTTGTCGTTGTAGGGTTTGTAATAGAATTTTCCAGATATCTGGGTGGACAGGTGTTGAATCATTCCTATTACACGTACTCTCTTCAGTCGATTCGATAAACGAAGCTTCTAATATCAATCTCTCCCTATACCCTGTGACATTAGATTTTAAAACTGTCATTCTATCCCATCCTATTGTATGGTTGTGTGTTACTGCATGTAAGATAGAGGGGTTAATGACTGAATCTTTGTATATCGATTCAACACGGTGCACATGTACAATCGAAATGATGCAACGCGTGTGCCGGAGATATGGAAAGTGTCAACGAACAACTAAGGGAAGGTGGAGAGAGACGGAGACAGATAGAGAGAAGATACACGCGCAAGACAAATTGTGAAGCCACGTGACTAAATTGATATGATGATTATGAGTGGCAATAATTGGTGTTGGAAACGTCATCCAGTTATTATTACTGCATAACAATAATAATAATGATTTACTTTATTCCAAAAACAGTACCTGTGATAAAGAATGGAATTTTCAGCATTAATCACACAATTGCATCTAATTTCCTCAAATTATAAATAAAATTAATCACACAGAAAATTTTTCCACATTTACAATAGGGGTAATGTCAAAAAACAAAAACATGCAGCATATAAAATGGAAATAATAATAATGATAGCAGCTAAGGTAATGATAATAATACAAGTGGAAATTGCTGTGGGCTTGTTTCACACAGTATTGTCGATGCGGTATAGAAATCCTAGCATGTTTAAAAATATTGAATATAATGTTCTCTTTACATGATATGGTGAGGGAAAAAAGAAAGATTGCAGAAGTCATAGAGATAAGTTGGTGTTTGCAATTATGAGCGTAAACAAAGAAGCAGCAGGACCATAAGTATAATAGAAATAATATAAGTGAAACTTGAAGGTATATAAAGATGGATGGAGGAGATTGTTTATTTACTAGATGAAGAAAGGTTAGTCAATTCTTGCCTGACATTATTTCCATCACGTAAAATACGTGTCAAGTATGGTATCATAGAATTTTTATACTTAGACATGCGAGCATACAGCGTTCTGAAGTTACTAGTCGTTCTACCTGAGGAGATGTAAGGTGAAAGCTGAGGGTGAAGTGGATGCTCCAAGTCAGGCAAAATCCCTTTAGCAAATTTATTGCACGAAGTCAAGTGCCTACCAACAACGACGTTAACTATGTAGTCCACTGGGACACCACTCATCCTACTGACAGTCTGCAGCATTCTACGCATTGTGACGTAGTCTTTTTTAAGCAAACCAGGAAAGAATAAGGGTGAACAATAAAGAAGAATAGGTAGGATGCAAGAGTTTATGAACTGTAAGAGAAGGGGTTGAGTTATACCCGAGTGCCTTAACTTCTGAATGTAAAATGTCAGGCGGAATATTTTACTGGAAATCGCTGAGACATGGGAAGACCAGGAGAGATCAGAAGAGAGAATAAGTCCAAGATACTTAATTTCTGATTTAATCACTATATCATTGTCGTCAATCTTACAACTGTCATGAGAATCGACGGCTTCTTTTAACTATCGTTTACATCTTTACAGCTGAAATTAACAGTTTGACATTTAGAAGGATTCAGTTTAAGACCGTTAGACTCAGACCATTTACTGACTTCCGACAGAAAGTTATTTATTTTGGTACAATCTAGCTGGGAGTTAACAGCCATTGAAACTGTTAAATCATCAGCGTACTTCACAAAGTTTATTTCATAACAGTATGATATTTCAAATAAACATGTCTAACATGGAATTACTCGTAATAAAACCTTCTAAGAATGATATATATATAGGCCAGATTAAGAGAATTATATTTGATCGGTTTACATACTTGTATTTCAAATATTTTCGACTCATCTACTGATCCAAATTCATCATTCCAATCATTTAATGGATCTATAGGAATGACAAAAGGAATGCACATAAATTCACAGAGCATAATAATATTATTAATAATGGCAACAGAATAATAAACTATCTGCCACGTTTATTATTATTACTCCCTTGGGTTCCGAGTGGGACAACATAGGTGTTCAACAGCATATCTCTACTTTGTACTATTCTCTGTGGTCCTCTACAAATGGCTAGCTCTGCGATTGTCCATAGTCTCTCATCTTCTTCATGTCACCCTCAAACCTACATCCAGCTCGTTGTTTGCTTTTGAGGTTCCACTCAGGGAATGGGATAGTGTACGATGTCACACAACGATCTCTTCAGCATATTTCTAGTCCATCAGCATTTCTTTTGGGCAATAGATTCTCGATTGGTTCATCCTCAAAATTTCTTGTTACTAATTATTTCTGGTCGGCCATTTCATTTTCAGAATAGAGTCAACAGAGCGGACAGATGTTCATAAAGTGCTTTTAGTGACGCACGTATCAATTTTCTGACCCAGATAGGAGAACTGACTGACTTAACATTTGTTTTGAAAATCCGAATTTTGTTGTTTATGCTGAGGGAGTGCTGAAGACTTCCAAATTGATTTCAGAATGATGAAGAACTGTCTGGTTTCGACATCATCCTCCGTGCCTATGCCTATAGTTGAAATAACTCTATGTGTAAGAAGTAACCTCTTTCGAATTTATTCCGTTGATAGCGATTGACACTTTTTATTGTCAATTGGTTATCTTTATCACCTCAGTTTGTGTGACATCAGACGTACATCACCCACGAAATCCAGATCTTTTAGAGTTTTCAACATCGGTCGAACATATTCCTAACTTCTACGTTACCACAGTCTGACGCATAATCCAGTCCACCACAAATAAGAATATTACTGGTGATAGTAAGCAGGCAGCCTTGTCTTACTCCTGTATTCATCTCAAAGGCTTGTTCTCTGAGTTTTCCTTTGTGGATCACTTGACATGTGACAGCTGTTGAATGAGGTTGATAAAGATTTGGGGGCACTACACTGCATAGTTGTATGAGTAACTTGATATGATTATGAGTGGCAATAGTTTGTGCTCGGTACGTGGCCATCAGTTAATATTACTGTATAACACTACACTGTATGATTTTATCATAATAAAATCTTATCCGTAATCGAGTTATGCTGTACCATTGTGCCCAAGTTTTATACTTTTATCAATATTGTTGAAGTAGTTTCCAAATTACCTCGAGGTCAATGTTGTCGAAGGCCTTTTCAAAGTCGATGTAATTGAGGTAGAAGTTTGACTGCCATCCTATGCTCCTTCAGATGATGATGATGATGCATATAGTTGCAATTTGATCAGCAACTACCAGCATTCAAATTTACGGATGTAGCGCAAACGACGATGCAAAGGCCAACAAGTTTGCATATACTATGTTGACTTAATCATTATTAATTGTCTTCCTTCCTGTTCAATCTCTAGTTTCAATGATTCTCTTTGTTTTTACGAGTTGATCACGGATTGAAATCAGTTAGAGAACCACTGAAAACCAGGGAGTACTGGACAGCTGCTGTTTCATCCTAGTTTGGGAATCATCGGCAGTACGCACCCACTGTGATTATATGATAATATTAACAATGGGTTATCCTATAACTGCGATTTTGAGTGAGTGAAGGTCATTCTGACCTTGAACTATCCACGGGAATTGTTTGGTGTGTGATTCTTGTGGACAGATTTTTGATCCCACCTCGTTGGGAATATTCTAATTGATTTTCAAATACTTCTTACGGTTGGTTTGGGTCAACTAATTTTGTTGTACAGCAATGCTTTTTGCCTATCGTTGGGTCACTTTGTGACCGATGGTAACTCAAGGAATTTTTGGTCAGCTCTACAGGAAAACACAATGACTGGTTTTTGCAATCCACACGACAACACGCAGATTTTGTTTGTTACAGTGTATCCCATCTCTCTATATATCCTTAACTTTGCGTGATATCTTTTTAGTTATTTAATTGGTGGATGGTGACTAACAGTGGAATCCAGGATGTGCATTTCGTCTTCCAAAACTTCAAAGATCTAATCTGAAGAAGCCTTATGTTCCACTGGGAAGGTAATAGAAACGTAATGCGGCTAAGTTGTGTATGCATATTAGAATTAAGCCTGATGAGATCATACTGGAAACAATATTTCATTATGAGCTGACATCGGAAGACCTGAGAGTATACTGGACAACTGTTTCTGTTGTGATGATATTAGATAGTTGGAGGCGATCAGCAGGAAACCCAGTCTGACCTAGGTTTCGTGCTAGTTGGCACTCCCCAGTCAGCAAGGCGTACCTGCAACCTTGAAGGAACTCATGTCCCTTCTGCGATTCGAACCCTAGTCACCCGGTGAGAGCTGCAGTCAGAGACGTTACCACTGAGCTATTCGGGCTCGCGATTGACCTCCTGTAGGACTGTAGTGGATATTTTGACTGGACACTAGTAACTAGTGTGACGTGTCTAGTCCTGGTTTGGGACTCTTCGGCAATATCCACCCACCACAATGGTTCGAAACCAGGACCTTCCCAGTTACAAGTAGAGCTCGTAGGCCATTCAGCCACTGGGATCTAACTCTTCAATGACCAGTCCATGAATTCCGAATTCTGTCGAATCACGACATAGCGCGACTGGCACTAAGCCAATGTCATCTCTGGCCAGTATTTGTCCTCACACCCAACCTGTTGTACCCTACTGGTCACGACTTTCCACTAGAACCCAGGTAACTACCTACGTACTTGAATACATGACCAGTTGCTAGTAAGCATCAGATGTTCTCTAAACGCTGTCAACTCATGATGAAATCCTGGAACCAATCAAATCCCTGCAAACAATATTGATCGCTTAAAAGTATTGTTCTACATTTGAATAGACAACAACAATAACAAAAAATAGAAAACCTACCAAACTGTTTGCTAGTTTCAACATCAGCACTAACATCTGTTACTTGTAGAGAATCAACAGCCAGTAGGACATATAATGGAAGTGGAGGAATCGCTTGAGCTTCTAAAAGATTACTTGACGAAGATGTAGCCACCTTGGACTGTAACGTTCCCGGTTTTCCAGATGTTCTGCCTCCACTGATCGATGTATCGAATGAACCAATGGCAAGGTTGGTTAACTCTGAGTTCAAATTACCCTATGTGAATAGAAGAGGTATGATAATAAAGGAAATAAATATTAATAACAACAAAACTCGGGAAACTCGATAAACGATGGCGTGACATCCCCATGTGTCTCTTGGAAGATCTATTTTCTAAAAGTTTATGTGGAATGGACAATGCTTGAATTTCAAACATTTTTATTTAATTACCCATCAATGAGCACTGTTCAAAACATTGGTTTACAAACCAAAAGAATTTGCTCTACATAGAGAAATTAGATAAAGAATTTCTGATTCTCGGAAGTAACTCAAGAAGGCTTCGTGTGCTTCTGGAAGTGTGTGGACGGCCGTTATTTCCCCGCTGCGCACACTGTAGAAGTTGATTGATTCTTCGGGTACCTGAAACAGAGAGAAGGTTAGTGTTGCGTGACCGCAGAGCCCAGGAGACAACTGCTTGAGGCAGGTCACATGCGGCTTGTATAAACTGGTTTCGTGGTTTGGTTCCGTATTAGTAAACTCACCGCCGGTCACAGACCACTGGTCGGGATGCACAGTTGTTGGGGTAGACCTTTTTCAATCCTTTCTCACCAGAGTGGGGAGACAGCATAGCTGACTGGCAAACCGGTCATCTTAGGGAAACATCCCCTTCCTGCTGTTACATCTCTGTTCCCCAGCAGTACGACTTTGCCCACAGACCGCCCCCCAGCAAGTTGTTAATAACGTATACTATACCGGTAACTGCTTTTAGTCGAATCGCTATCCTTACAACCCTCTTGGCATGGTAGGACCTGCAGGAACAATAGTTCCCGTCAGTGTAGCTTGTTGGGTCATTGCGATGTGCAAGCCTGACCACCACGTCAAGGTAGCACCTATCGGTCAGGTGATTCTCGAAAAGATTTTGAAAACTAACTGACTAAGAGGAATTGACGGAAAATATGATGGCTTAAATGCCAAACACCATTACAGTGGAAAACAAACCTATCTGAATTCAATTCGGCTTTATAGAAGATTGAATACTTAATAGCTAGAAGGTGTCCTGCAGCTCAGTTTAGTTCTCGTTTATCGGACAACATGTTCTTTGGGCCAAGCAAAGGTCACATTTCCCCTCAAGTCTGCTGAAGCAATTGCTATCAAATGCTTAAGACCCAATTTGTGTGTTCAGAAAGAAACAGTTATCAAAGCTTCTTTTCCTCTTATATGATTGCATAATCTTTGGCTTCAACCTGTTCCATTCTAGAATCCAGGAGCCGCTGAATTTCTTCCCAGTTGGGTGAATGGTCAACGAACTTGGTTTCGTAGCCTAATAAAGATTCCGAGTTCGATCATTGAAGAGAGGTCGTGGATGCGTGCTGTTGAAAAGTCCCATAATGGGAAGAAACACCCATCCTTTCAATTTTCCCTGTTATTTCAGTGATCTCTCTAATTGATGTCAGTTCGGAAAGAGATGATCTAACAATTGAAATTATTCCGAAATCTCCATAAACTCTATAATAAGAATTCAAAAATATTCTTATTATTTGTAGCCAGTTATTTATTGGCACCGAAAATATAACGTTGTAGCTACAGAAGACAAGGGTCAGGCAACAGTCCGTTTAGTAAGGAAATCAACACATATTTATAGATTTTCATGTACATTATTATAGATCATTGTTAGTAGACAAACACAGTCTTCTGATTGGTGGTTGTTTCTCACTGAACATTAGTTAATCTTTCATCTCTTTGTGGCTGTTTCTTGAATGTCAGATCATCTCTCTGCTAATTGTATCCGCCTACGCAAAGTCTGTTGTGATTAGTTGTTGAGTCAGTCTTTGTTCTTGTTCTTTTCACATGACCAATATGTGGGAAGTAAACATTGATGTGAATTACTGTCTACCAAATTGGCTAGCAGACAGCTCTCATCAAAACGTGAGTAACTATTGCTCAACATTACTTGAAAGAAGGAACGCTTGAAGAGCTGTTTGATTTTACAGGCATATGTGATGAAGGTGTATGCCATAATACGACAATCACCATCTTAATATGTTTCCAAACAACGAATAAGCACTACAGAATGGTCTTGAATTAGAAAATACCTAGTGAGGAATAGTTTCAACAACTAGCCAAGCAGAGCTGTCCAATTCATGCATTCTACACGTGAGAACAGACCATGACATGAACTATCTTGAAATAAACAAGTGAGACCCAACCATCTGTAAAAGAAACTCATCAGTTCAATTCAACCATACGAAAAGGAAAGTCAGTGAGGCATTTCAAAGGAAGACAGGAGTAAGATAAGTTCGACTGCCATTTTTATCACCCATGATGATATTCCTAATTGTGGTGGACTGAATTCCATCGAGGAACATTTGTGGAGAGCGAGAAGATAGGAATACGTTGAACTGACCGATAAGAAGACTTTAGAAGATCTAGATTTCGCCAACTAGTTATATCGAGTGTCACACACAAACTCAAAGACTTACAGGGCAAGACCAACAAAGATGGCGGACGAAGGAACGAAGATAGGTCTTCAAGTGAACATAGAAGACAGAGGTGATGAAGATAACCAACCAACCAGCCAACCAACAACAACAACAGCAAGCACCAATTACTATTAACGAAAGAAATTTGAAAGAGGTCACTCGCTCCAATTACCTCGGTCGATCAGTCGGTTTTCAACATAGAACTTTGCACATATGTGCGGCAGCCGTTCAAGTCGCCACACTCCCTCCATGTAGCACACAAAGCAAAGAAGAAAGTAGAAGAAATGCATAATATAGACAGTAAACAGAGGTGTGAGACAAAGGAATAGTAATAACGAAGAAAAAAACAGTTTAATTGGAAATCATAAGTCACAAGGAGTGGATGCATCTGCGCCAGCCATTGAGAACAGTTTTGAGCCATTGGTTTTCACTGTCCCGAGGACCCTAACCAGTCAGGAAGTCTACACCTTCCTATGTGGCTGGCTTGCCAAGAAAATACATTGCACTGATTAAGGCACTCTACTCGTACTCATGCAGCCAGGTGAGGGCTTATGGCGAGTTGTCATCTGAAGTGGTGACGACTAGTGGCGTCCGTCAAGGATGCCCATTATCCCCATTCCTATTCAATTTCATCATAGATGTACTAATGGACTTAACCCTAACTCACTTCAGCGACTCAGGGATTGACTTGCTACCAGGGAAGAATCTCGTTGACTTAGAATACGCGGACGATATAGTCCTTCTAGGCGAGGACTCTGACAAAATGCAGAGTCTACTGAACACCCTGAGCAACAACCTCCGCATGTTTGGCATGCGATTCGCCCCTATAAAATGTAAGATGATGCTGCAGGATTGGACTTCATCGACCCCTAGATTAGAAATAGGAAGTGAAGTGGTAGAACACGTTGACCGCTTCACTTACTTGGGAAGTACCATCAGCCCCAACGGGTTGATCTCCGACGAAATTTCAGCACGAATACAGAGGGCTAGGTTCGCATTCGCCAGTTTTCGCCGTCTCTGGCGTAGACGCGATATCCGACTATCGACCAAAGGGCGTGTGTACTGCTCAACAGTCCGCTCCGTCCTCCTTTATGGCTGTGAGACCTGGCCATTGAGAGCAGAAGACATGAAAAGATTAGCTGTCTTCGATCATAGGTGTCTGCGTTCTATCTCCCGCGTGAAGTGGAATAATAAGGTGAGCAATATTGTGGTTAGGCGTCGAGTGCTAGGTAAGGCGGGGAAATCAATCGACGAGACTGTGAAATTGCATCGACTGAGATGGTTAGGACATGTGCTACGTATGCCTAGTCATCGCCTTCCTCGACGGGCAATGTTAGCTGATATAGGGTCAGGCTGGAAAAGAGCTAGCGGCGGTCAAACCAAAACATGGCACCAATCAATGAAATCCACAACAGTTAATCTAAGCCACGTAGGAAGATGTAGACTTCCTGGTTGGGGCCCTCGGGATGGTAAAAACCAATGGTTGGAAACAATTGGCGACATGGCTCGAAATCGTTCTCAGTGGATGCGCAGATGCATCCACTCCTTGTGACTTATGATTTCCAATTAAACTTTTGTTCTCCGTTATTACTATTCCTTTGTCTCACACCACTGTTTACTGTCTATATTTTGCATTTCTTCTACTTCCTTCTCTTGCTTTGCGTGCTACATGGATTGTGGCGACTTGAACTGCCGCACATATGTGCAAAGTTCTATGTCGAAAACAGACAGACAGACAGACATGTGGCTGGCTTAAACTAACTGTTGTCGATTTCATTGACTGGTGACATGTTTTTGTTTGACCACCGCTAGCTTTTTTCCAGCCTGATCCTATATTAGCTAACATTGTCCACTGTCGAGGAAGGCGATGACTAGGCATACATAACACATGTCCTAACCATCTCAGTCGATGTAATTTCACAGTCTCGTCTATTGATTTCCCCGCCTTACTTAGCACTCGACCGATGCATAACCTCAATATTGCTCACCTTATTATACTACTTCACACACTTGGGAGATAGAACGCAGACACCTATGATCAAAGACAGCTAATCTTTTCATGTCTTCCACTCTCAATGGCCAGGTCTCACAGCCATCAAGGAGGACGGAGCGAACTGTTGAGCGGTACACACGCCCTTTGGTCGATAGTCGGATATCACGTCTACGCCAGAGACGGCGTAAACTGGCATATGCGAAACTAGCCCTATGTATTCGTACTGAGATTTCGTCAGAGATCACGCCGTTGGCGTTGGCTGATGGTACTTCCCAAGTAAGTGAAGCGGTCAACGTGCTCTACCACTTCACTTCCGATTTCTAATCTAGGGGCAATTATCTGGGCACTATCATTTCAAATACAATACAGGCAAATCGAAACGGATGAAGATGTTAAAATCAGTCAGAATAAGAACAGCAAGACAGACCTTTATCACTCTGAAACCAGTTTAGGAATCTTTCGCACTCCACCTCAGCATAAAAAACAAAATTCGGACTTTCAACATAAATGTTAAGCCAGCCATTTCTCCTATATGGGTTAGAAACTTGGTGTTCACGTCACCAAAAGCATTTCCACTAGACTTCTATCAACAGCAGTCTTCGTCGGCTTCAGATGGCCAGGCAGACAGAAAGAATTAGCAACAAGAAAGTCTGGGAACGAACCAATCAAGAATCGAAGTCCCAACAAATATTTCGAAAATGAAGATGCAATGGCCATATATACTGAAGAGACCATCGAGTGACATCGCGCGCCAGGTTATCGGTCTAGTGGACGCTGCATAGAAAACGACGAGTTAGGGATGGTCACTTTAAGAGTGACATGGAGGTGATCGTGAGGGGAGTAAATCGAAGACAATGAGCGACCGTAGAGCTAGCCAGCTAAGGAGTGTACTGCGAAGAATAGGACAGAGTGGCTATTCGACGTTGAAGCTTTATGTTCCACAATCAACATAACAAAATACTGTTAATGCTCGTACAACCAAGTACAGGAACTCAACGATACCATATTTGGCCCGTGTTCTAAGCGACAGAGACAATGTTAAGTGCGAAACCTATGACTTGCTTTTTTGTTAATAATATAATTTGAGGCTCTTTTATTTCTCTCTTATTTTGAATTCTATAGTGAACACCTTAATATCGATTGGGACAATATGTGTATTCTAAAAACTAACATGAACAGATGGAAAGAAAGACTTATAACAGAATCGATATTCATTAAATTCACACCGGATACATGTAACAAGGGTGACTCAGTACAACTATCAACAACTTGGAATATAATTCTGAATACAAACACATGAATGAACGTGGAATATAACCCAAATACAAAATAAACATGAATGAGCAAAAATAATGAACTATATATGTGAGTACAAATCATAAATGTGTGAATCAAACAATTCCAACAGTGATGTGAACACGGACAGTAATTTTGCTCGAAATATTACCAATAACAAAACTTATCATTGTGTAAAAAATATTGAAATATAATTATACTTTATTTGATCTAATCCACAATGCTCAAACTTTTTACTGATATTAATTCTTAAACATACTTAGCTACTTAAATTATTAACATTGGCTTCTTTTTTTGTACTTTACTGTATTCCTTCTTTTGTGTATCCACTGGTTCCGAATATATTAGCACTATGAGTATCACAAAATTGTCCTGTCACTAAACATCATTGTGGTTATTTTTCTTATTTTTTATTTTTTTCGGCAATATTAACGAACAATCATTGGTTGCGAACGCCATTATCACCATCTTAAAATTTTGTATTATGCAGGATTACTCACACTACCACTACAAACACCGCATTAGACCTGATAAAAAAACAACCCTGAAATGTTATTTTATGATTGTTTAGTGTTGTTTCAACCAAATTAACTGATCATCTTGGCGATAAACATTCTTAAATATCATTTCATAACTTCTTGTATGACTATAGCTTTACTGTCTCCATGCATAATCATATCGTAGCTTCCACTACCCAATACTGAGATATTATTCATTATGTTGTTTATTTTCCTTTCTACTTCTTGGTATTTTTTCGCATTTTTTATTATATTTGTGTTTTTTTGTTGTTGTTGTCTTTACATTTATTTTCTTTTGAAATACTCCTTTTAAATGTTTGATAAAATTAGATGCAAATATTGTAGATATGTGCTGAAAATTCCACACTGTACCACTAGTACTATTTCTGGAATAAAGCAAATTGATAATAATAATAATTATTATTATTATGCCATCAAAAGCTTTTTCATAAGGGTATTTTTTCAAGGAAAAACTGTGTTGCGCATACCTTTGTCATTCTACGACTACTTGTCGACGTCCCATGATGTTGTCTATTCGATGATGGTGCACCAAAAGCAGACAAACATCGAGTTAAATGAGCTAATATTGCCTTGATTCGACGTAAATGCCCCAGATTCATCCATTCTAATAATTGACGTGGATGGAATTGTGGAAGAACTGGATTAACAACCTATAAAAAGGAAGAAATAAACACAAACAAAAGTTGTACGACATCATTATTATTATTTAAGAAAGCTGTTTGTAATATTGTCGTCAGTGTTATTGAACATTGAATGAGCAATAAACATATATGGTTTGTTTATTCGAACTGATCTCCAACATTTGGCGGGAAACAATAATGGCATCCGTTGCCTAGTGCTAGGCTAGTTGGTAGAAGAGTGGAGAAAAACATTTAGAAGCATTGCTGTGCTTTGTATTTAAGATTATTCATAGACTTTGTGCTTAATAACCCCACTGTGATTGACTGTTGGTGAAGCGATCCTTGTATTGCTAATCCGTTTTCTGATATTTTCGAGTTGGTTACCATACACATTGACTCTGAGGCATTGACTAGTCATCTGGAATCAATGATAGCTTCAGGATCTTTTCTGATCTAGGCATTTGACAATTGCTATATTCCAAAATCAAATACATCTCCTTTATCGACGAAATCACCTTCAGAGCTGAGTTACATATCAATTTCTACAGCCTACAAATGATCAATGGATGTGTGCAGGATAAACTGCCGCTTTGGGCCTCCTCAATGTGTGTTTACAAATTCACCTGCTCGTGTGGAGCTAGCTATATTGGCCGCACACTTTCCAAACGCATCTCTGAACATTATCCGGAATGGTTAGCAAAAGGACAATGCAAGACAATTACTGGTTCAATTCTCGAGCATTTGGTGAACTCAGGCCACGTAGCTCCACCAGAGTCATCTTTCAAGATCATCTACAGGGCCAGGTCGAATGGTACAAAAGGCGTCAGGTTTCGGCTTTTGTGTATGGCATAGGTGCAGAAAAAGTTTGTCCAGTCTCTTATTCTACCTGGGTCTTAACCTCTTCACTAGTTGTTCCCAGTAAAAAGTTTTGATTTTTTAATTTTCAATATTACTTTTATTTTGCTTTTGCTTTAATAATTAATTCACTATTCTCACTCTCATATGTTCCTTTTAAACATTTTCACACCCTCTTCACACTTGTTAAATTGACACTCAAATACCTTTATTCTCACTCAATAGCAATTTTAACCATATCAAATTTCTATCTTTGTTCCGTTGAGTACCGCGTAATTTACAATCTTTAATTTTCATTTCTAAAACCACTTCTGAGTAATTATATCAGTTATGTCACCCCCTATTACTCAATAATAGACCACTATATATGTTTTGGTAAGTATAAATACGACTGTACAGCCTCTGAAGATGATTTCGTCGATAAAGAAAATTTCCTTCGCTGAATTTGTCTTTTCTTATTTTCTTCATGACTCAATGGGTATTTTCGGTGATTTCATATACATCTACACGTTACAGCCTGATTTATTACAATAAAAGACTGCGGTTGTTCGCGTCTTCAATTCATCGACTCAATAACAAATTTTCAAGTATCGATTTGCAGGGATTTGATTGATTACGGCACTGATCACAAGCTAACATCAGTAAGAGAACCATTGGAAAACTAGTAAGGAGTTATGGGTAGTTGCTTCGTCCTAGTTTGGGAGTCTTCAGTAGCAAAGCGACACTTGACAATCAGTCTAAACTCACTAGCAACTGGCCATATACCTGAAGATACCTGGACATCTAGTGAGAATTCGTAACCAAGGAGTCCAGTAAGTCAGGAAAGAGAACAACTACTATCTTATGGTATTGGTTGATGGTTCCGTCAAACGTATATATCACAAATTTTCAGTAGTGGGGGATCTCATGAACCATTGGGTCGGGTCCCAGCAGCTTAATAGTCTACGAGCTCACCACGTAACCAGAAGGTCCCTGGGTTCAAACCGTGGCAGTGAGAAAGTACCGGTGAAGAGTCTCAAATTAAGACGAAACAGCTTTCCTGTACTTCCTGCAAATTTCCAATGGTTCTCAAACTGACAGTCAGCTCGAATAACAAATTTGAGAAATGCTGTAAAGACTTGTGTGCTTTCAATTGGAAATAATAACAGTTTGGCGGCAAATGATTAAACACAACCATGATATCATTTGGCCACTGAGAAGCATT